>JPKZ01001136.1:68761-82884 GCA_000803305.1 Toxocara canis | reverse complement strand
GTGGGCATGGGAACAGAAGAAGGACGCACCAAAGTGTGCATTTTCGCTAAGGGAAGCTTTTCCGAAACATTTCGACTAGGAGTAAGAATCGCAAAAACAAACTAAAAACGCCCAAAAACTCCGGATCACGGTTAGTCAATAACAAAGAATAAATCACCACTGAAAAACGAGTAATTAAAGGTGCACAGTTACGAATCCATTTCAAAGCTTAAATCACTCTGAAATCAGGGCACTGACAGTTTTTGTTGATGTAACAATGTAAAGCGCAAGAATAAAGCAAAGAATCGAAAGACACACCAATTTTGTCACTCGCTGCGTTCTGCTCGAAACGTAAACCAATGAATTCGCGTTGCATGTGCCCCCCTTTATCGGCCTGAAAGAGGTAAAGTTCGATACGGTTCGGAAACATTTCAACTTCTACTAAGTCAAACTTTCACAACGTTTTTAAAGCAACCTCAAAAACGAATCCAACGAATGGGAACATTGGGCGCACGGAAGACCAATCTCCAGAACTGATCAATTCAGATAGCGACATTCGTTAATTAAATCGAACCTTTTTGTCGAGCAATCGAGTGATTCTAGTGGCGCCTTTTCTTTCGTCATCCATGATGAACGTGCCAAGACTTAGCGCCACGTCCAACGAGCCATCATCCATTATTGAGCCGCTTACCTTCAGAAGCATCAAACGCATCGTCGCGAACGCTGTCTCACTGTCACGAGGCACCACTCCATGCTTTCCCTCCTAAACACTCGAATATACCATCGCAGAAACAACACACCCACATAAAATGAAACGTTGGCACCACTGGGTGAAGTGCACACAAGCTGAAGAAAAGCAGTAACAATAACAACTGAATACCAAATGAGAGGATCCAGAAAACAGCGAAGCGGCCACTTCATCCATTTTGAATGCGAACACGATGCGCTTGGCCGATTTTTCGATAACAGTCGGAGTGGCGGGTACAGAAGGAACCGCTTTTGGCTGAGCCTTCCCAGAATCCGTCAGCGTCTCCTTATCCTTTGGCTTCGCAGTGCTTGTCGTACGCGCGACTGGTGTTGGCTGAGGCGCCGCCTTCTCACCACCGCCTTCTGCCAGATTTCCGCTTAGGGTTTTCATTATCGTCGCGTAGTCCTCTTGAGACATGTTCAACTAAAATACGTTTTTTTGCTATTTGCAAGCCACCTTTCCGCCAAACAATTTTCGCGTTTTCGGGCGATGCTTTTTTTGCGCGTCGTGAATCAAACTCGAGGCAGAAACAGTTTTCCGGTTGAATTCGAAGTGCTGCCATCATCCAGAAGATGAACCCATAAGATAATACATCTTTTTTGCCGGCCGCACAATGTGCCATTAAAAACTACATGCAAACTTAAGCTGCGCTAAACGAACGCTGCAAATGCAAAGACCCAAATTATTCTTAAACAAGGTTTAAACATAAAACTATATCAAGCACACCACCAAATATGAAACATCCAGCGCCAAAAAACAAGTTTCTCAACAACCCTAAATCTGGAGAACCTATAGAAACACCAAAAGATGTTTAAGCAAGTAACAGAAAGCTATATTCTGGGATGCAGGAATATTCTTGCAATCATGGAATTCGCTTATTTGGCAAACCACAATCGGCTTTTCCGCTCTAAAATGACACAGGAAGCTCGGGACAAATAATTCACTTTGTAAAATTTTTCTTGTGAACTCATCAACAAACAACGCAATCTAGTGCGGCCGAGCCGACGATGAAGCCATGTTCGGCGTCTTTAAGAGTACAGCTGTGGCTGAAAGTAGTTGCGCTTAGAGAACATGACATGCACGACATCCTAGGCCTCCTCCGAATCTCAAATATCCCCCAGTCCATCTCATAGGGATTCTGACCCAACTCTACCACTTACCTCTTTTGAATGCGCACTTTTCCGCAATGTTCCAGTAGCTCACACAAGATTAAGCGGAAAAAATTGCTTACGCGAATTTTCGGTAGTTGGGCATCGACAAGAATTTCCGGTTTGCTTTTGTACCAAGAGAAGCACAAATTGCGAAACAGCGATAGCGAGAAGGAAAGAGGCTCCAAAATTTGGCATTTCGCGATCACGATATCCTCTCCGGGCTTGCTCGGTAAGAGTCCTCTGCAATTAGCTTCCCGAATAAATTCTCTACAACATAGCAAAGTAGAGAATTAGCTCAGTGAACATTAGCAACAATGTTCTAAGTGTATGCGTGTGATTTACAACTTGCAGTGATTGCCACAAAACGATTACAGCTATATTTTCTATCCCCGGAGGCCTATACCTCTCCAAATGCTGGCCAAATGACGATGCACAAGTATACTACTTGGAAATACTACTTGCTATTAAAGCTTTGCTCTTCTCTGGCCACTTTGCCAACCCAGTTAATGTATCACGACAAACGACGTTCTAGAACAATTGCCACTCCTAGTACTATCTCTTATGCGTCTCACTAGAAGCTGATATCTCCAAGGCGAAACCCGTTAAACTATGCGTTCGTGAAGTTAAAGTGTTTGGAGAACACGAAACATCTACGTGAACAACGTACATGGCGAAGTTGACATCCCAAAGTACGATATCCATACTATCAATGACGACCTTCGGCTCGTCGCGGACACTCGAAAACTTGTTATTAATCGAGAGTTTACCTGAACGTAAAAGTACGAATTTACCGAGTGCTAGCATTCCATAAAATTCTTCAAAGTTACTTATATTATTCGTAAAAGTACAAATCACTGGACATAAATTACCAACATGACTAATGTGACGAGCGAGATTAACAAAGCTTGCAACGCGTTTTAGGCTACACATTATGGGTAGCCAACGATCACATCGCGGCAATCCATGTTCAATTTGTAAGCACGCACTAAACATTTCTTTAAATTCGGCTCAAATATGAGAATTTCTCTACCTCAGCTTCAAACGTTACGAATACCCCCCTTTACACGTGCTGCGAATGTGGGTATTCAAGTGGCAGCTGAAAGAAAAGTGAAATTCAAATCACATTTTAAAAGAGGACCTCAAATGACGCTGATGCCTTTCACGTCACATACTGCAATGAAAGCGTTAGCTCCACTACTGCCGTCCACTCAGAAATGAAAAAAGTTCATTTTGCTCCATCATCTACAAAATTTAAACCTCGTGTAAAACAAAACTTGCTGATGGAGAAAGCAGAAAAGAGAAATACCGAGATCGAAAACAAGCGCGTCAAGCGAAGTCGACCTCTGAGGAACAATGATCTGGGGCGCGGCCAATTCAACGTCGAGATGCACCTTCGGTGGCGACTGTTCCATGATCTGCCGCACGTTCTGAGCCGCTTCGGTGGCCTTTTCGGCGGCAATTGCTTGTGCCTGTGCAGCTGCACGAGCCGCCTCCGCTTGGAATGGCTCCAGCCACTTCTTTAAACCATTCCTCACTAACAACTCGCTCATATGAACCACATAAAACCACAGTCGAGTCCAACTGTACGAAAAAAAAATTTTGCCAAAAAGTATCTCAATAAAACTATCATAAAACACCTGCCACAGCTCGGATGACTTCTTCCCAGCACGTTTCCAGTTGCGTCTTACGTAATCGACTGCATATGGTTCCGAATGGATGCATAACAATCTAAAGCAGCAACTGTACTCTTTCCCTTATGGGTGTTGATATTAACTCTCAAAAGCTTCCCCAAGGATTTACTTAAAAATAATTTACCTGCTACTACCCTTTATTGGAAGCTTCATTCGTGTTTCAACACATCAAGGTTTAAGCTATAGTCATTATCGAAAAGAAAAACAGTAAAGTGAGAGCGCGTGAAACAATGCAAAAGTGTTTTCTCTCGAACCAACTCAAAACAGCAAAATGCAAGCATAAAACTTACCAATAACCTGACAAGCCAGACATTAAGAAAGACGAATCGCATCTGCGCAAATCGACACTTGACAGCCATATCAAGGTCGGCCGGATTCATTTGCTTCTTTTCGTCGTCTGTTCGACTGTACTGTATGAATTCTAGCGTGAACATCTCCTTGTCACCGCATACTGCCAGCAAGTCCTTGTGTGCCGTCGTGCCCGTGCGATCTTCCATCGTAATCGCGCGTAAGCCAGCATCCAAAGTCATCTTCTTCTGCAGAAAAAGCAAGCGTAACTAAACCGTCTCAAGCAATGTTCGAAGTGGTCGTACATTCAATAGCCCTGATATCGCAATTTAGGCAATTTGGAACCTTCCCCCGCTCTGCAGTCGAATAAATCTTCTGCCACTATTTAGAGAAAAACCTGTATTTCTAGCGCGTAACAATTCAACGTTACTGCTAAATCCTCTTCAAATAACGAGCATCACGACTTTGGAAACATATAAATACAGAGTTCATCCTATCGAGCAAAACAGCTTTAATCATTCTTTTGCCCATTTTCTAAAAAAGAGAGTTAAGCTGCCTAGCCATAGCCTCCCTACAGTACTGTTGAGAGCATAGCATCACAAAAATTTTCCTCTAATATGAAACAGCAACAGACAGCACACGCACTGGCGCGACCGCTCGACAAAGATCGCATGACTCATTCGGTACTATCCGATACAGTGATGTCAGATTGATTACCTAATGTCATTTTTCAAACGATATATACCATGAACGAGTAATATTTCAAATGAGACCGAAGATGGAGACAGGCAATGATGCCCACAACGACACAGGGCGGTAATGAATTAATGAGGTGACGCAACTGATGAACACTTACAACTTTCATGCGAAGAGAGGCTCTGATAGTGGTAATGCTGAGTGCTGTGTCGAGACATTTGTTCGAGCCGATGAAGAGCGACAGTGCATCAAATGACGCGTTCAGAAGCATCTTGATGTTACGATCGCCCTTAGCCGCTTCCTCCTCCAGCTGACGCTTACGTCTCGCCTCCTTTAGCGTTGCGCCCGACATTGGCGTCGTCGCGTTCACAACAGTCAGACTTGCCGTACTTCAACAAAACATCCTTTAAAAGCACTCTTCACAAGTGCACTATGGTATTCCCCGTGCTCTACTCCGAATGTGCCGACGCAAAATAAGTGTCACAACAACAACAAGACACCGTTTCAATTCCGTTCATAAAAATCAACATGTGAGGTTCGAGTTCACAAAAAAAGCAACATTTCTTTTATGCAACCGAGATTCATATGGTAAATCGTACTTAGCAAACCGAAGTCGAACCTACTTATCAATACCGATTTCCTTTCAACAAGCTTTTATGAAAGGGGCTGAAATGCTAGATGAAATAGCCAAGCGCAAAAATGATGACCAAGAAAATACCGTAGCTTTGGACAGACCTGGACCTAACACTTGATTCCATCCCACACTTCAATGGCCGCCTCTAACAACATAACAAACATACAGAACTCATGATGTCAACTGTGAGAGCAAACTGTTAAATCAATGTTCCGGATTTAAATATTAGGATATATATCTCCGTAACACAATTTGATAACCTAGAAACAATCCTTGTCCCCCCCCCCCTTCCAAAAAAAAGCTGTATAGTTATTAATGAGGAGAGTCATATATTAGTGAAAAAAATAAATATACAGCCACCTCAACTGACTCAGCTTCCTTGAGAGACGCCGCTTCTGCGTTTCCACATGCTGCATCATGTCGGCAGTCTCCTTTGGTTTCTCCTTCTGAACCTCTTCGACCTTACGCTGCAACGACTCGCCGAATGCCTTCAGGCCAATCAACGCTTCCTGCAAATGACGAGGTGTAGTGCAAACTAACGAACATATACCACCAGTTTTTTACGAAAAGCTCATTGCCAGCACAACACCAATCGATACCCTTTCAAAGCAAACAAAATCGGTATGTCAAGACCAGAATAAAACAACAAAAACAACGATAAACTACTGTTGCGCCCACTGTGGTAAGCGATAACTGCTGGACTGATATCTGAACAGATGCAAAACACACAGTGACTGGATGAAGTATTCAGACAACACCTAACTGGGTGTTGTTTGCGCTAAGCCACACATGAATCCGAACAAACACAATTCACTGGAGGCACACCTAGCTCGAAATGGCGCAGAAATGAATGCACCGACCACGCCTATTAAATTTTGCACTATAAAACTATTTCAATTTCCATATATTATAATTTCGAAGCTACTGCCTTTCCTGATAGTTATCTTTTGACAGCCAAGTAGAAAGAAATACACTTGGCAAGCATATTTTTAAACGTAATAATAAAAAGTTTGCAATGACAACGATAAAAACAAACCTGATGTAAAGAAATGCTCAACGTCCTAAAAATGATCGTTATCGCTTGCTCTGTCGAACCGTATTCTGAAGCGAAAAACGGACTCTCCGGATTTGCCTGAAGTATTCACGTGTAATATCCCACACGCACATCTTAATCAGCTTGGTCAAAAAGGGGAAAGCCAATCCAGAGCAACAACAACTTCCACCCTTTTCTCCTTTATGGTTTCGTTTCGAAATTACCTTCCTGGTTGGCATCAAATACTCCTTCGAATGTTGAAAGGATAACTGGTCAACTCAAAAGTTCCCACGCTCCACGACGAGCGCATTAAGAGGGGACACTGTGATAAACAAACGCTTACCTGTGGATGCCGTGAAGTGAAAAGGTCAAAAAATTCCAGACAAACTTCACTTCGTGAGTTCTTCATTATTCAATCATCAGATATTGGGCGGAAAGAGAATCACGTAACTGACGATTCTAGATAATACCAATCCAATGAGCAGGCACTGCCTGCGTTGCCTTCTGAACATATGACTGCACGTCTTAATGAAAATGGTGCCGATAAATGCATGCCTTCTCTTCTGATGTGGAAGGCAAAAGTGAGGGGGAAAAGACGTTCGTCTATAAGTGGTCGAAAAGTTTAGAAACGCTGATACCTGTACGAACTTGAGCTGCAATAGACTTTCGTCCTCCTTGTGTGTGTTATCAATGAGGAAGAGGGTATCACGACCAGGTACGAGACTGTTGAATTGCGGCTGTTCTATGATGAGATCACCGAGACTCGCCGTTACCAACATATCGAACGTTCGCATTTGCAGCTTGCAACCCATACGCCGCACTTGTATCGACAATTGCACCGCATCGTGACTGCGTATCACCACACCAACCTTTAATGAATAATTTCGTATAGGACAGTTTCCTCCGCTCACAATGTCGTTTTTAACTTTGTTGCCGAAGATTCATACATACAATTTTACAAAACATTGGTGTCACCAGATGTTTGAAGTGGCAGACGGGAGACGGAATGCAGGGATGGAAGGTGGAGGAGGGGGAGCAGTGATCAAAAAATCACAATGGAAATATTCCTGAGTTTGCAGCGGGTGAGAAAAAAATTGGGACATGGCGCCGGTTCCATTCATAAAATAAACAAGATCACCGACTATTTTAGCGATTCAAAAAACAACTTTGAAGCATCACCCCTCGCTGGCAGTTGAAACCTCACATAACAACTGTTAGCAGCGCCACTTCTATTGCCCGCAACGACAAATAAACATCTCCCTTCATTATTTTAAAGCAGATCAAAGAGAAATGCGAACCACATTCAAGTGCAGCTCCATCTCCAGCTGCACTTGTTGTTCGTGCTGTTCCTTCTTGACGGGTGACTCGCCGACCTGTTGCAAACTGTCGGCAGCCTCCTCACTCAGCTCAGAAACCTCCATGATGGCACGCATTTTGGCACGATCGCGCAACTTGGCACGCTCGAACTGAAAATAATAATTTACTTAACACAAACAAACCTTTGCAAAAAACTCCGGCCAGACCAAAAGGTGTTCACACAACGCTGGCTCCACCTGTGCTCATCAACTAATAAAACTAAATTCGCACGTTCACCTTCGCATGACTTTGTATGAAAACACTGGTCCCATAACACCATTAACTGCGTTCGACTGTTATCAGATAATTCAAAATGGAGATACTGTATGCTTCATAATAGAACTGCCTTGACCTCCTATAATGCGCCACTGAAATTCTTGGCAAACGACGAGTACAACAACGGCAATTCGGACTACCTTGGAACTCTGATTCTAAGTATTCACGGAAGAATGTTGGAAATAACGAGGAATTTCAGGCTCATTAGGAGACAGCAAATGAATCAAACGTGGTGTAATATTGTATAACCATACTATGAAACAGTAAGGCTGCACAAAAGCAAAAGTGAGAAGTGACACCCACGTCGGCCTGTGAAGTCAAGTCAGCGAGCCCTTCAACTTCTGCTTCTGGTGGAGGCGTCGGAATGCTCAATGCAAGCTTCAACAACTGCAGCAGACGCTCGTCCGACATTGTCAATACGATGTCAGGTAGGTTGCCGAATATGCGCATCCTTGAAAGCAAACCCATTACATCTGCATACCTAGCAAAACCCTACTAAGACTACGCTACATTCTGCCTTTCCAAAAGTTCTGAAACGAACTATCCTCACTCTATTTTGCTTCAGATCACTCTTTCATTCAAAATTCTCGAAATGAGCGTTCGTAAAATAAGCAGATTCAAATTTTTCAGCCTGGCATCAACCGTTCCAAACAGTTAACGACGACAAACATCGAATAAATCTGCTGAACAAAAGAGCTAGCAAATTCCAGCAATTTTCCCCATATATAACATGTCTCCTGGCGGACAAAAAGATCAGCTGTATTTCTGCGGAGGAAGTGTGAGGAGCTGTCCGCGTATTGAGGAGGTTCAAAAAGATCGATTCACTTTGGCAATTGCAGGTCGTCAATGGACGATTTATGAATATCGATTTCCATTCCGGTTGGCCGCAGCACGTGCAGAACAGAATTCGCGTCACCGCGTGCGGCCATCGCTGCGCGGAAGTTGTCTGCTAGGACGAGCTGCACATTCGTTAACTTTACCGCAAATTTGTCGTACGCCTGACTCATCAGCTTTTGCATACGCTCTGACATATCCGCCTAAAAAAGCCCAGAAATACAAGGAAGAAGAATAATTGTAAGACTGACTTCACGGTGCAACCCACTCTATTTCAAAACTGCAACGACGCCAGTCCCTCAAAACGACATAGTACTTCAAATTTGCTTATACTCTATGCTCTAAAACGAGACAGGCTGGAATCTCAGCTGAAATTCAGATCTGCAACTGTTAGATGACCATTCGGCCGTTACAGCACGATCTGCCACAAACTGCCTATGAAAATAATATTGCACTAATCAGCCCATCAATTTACCTATTAATCTCAAATTCATTCCAGCTTGCACCAAAGTAGGGGAGGGGGAAACAAGGGAAGGAGACGAGGGAAGCAGGAAGGATAGAGAGGACAGCGATGAGAGGACAAAAACTAAGCGAAAATGGACTAAACTTGAAGGCAGATTGCATTTGAGAACGTCGGGGGAGGATAGGAAGTGGGAAAAAACTGAATTTGAGGACACTGCATTCGAGGGAAGAGGACTTGCGCAAACTCCTTACCAGAAAAATGCACTGAATTTCAGGGCTGAGAGAGGTAGAGCACACAGCCTTAAGGAGTACATGAATTCAACGTTACCGGCAATTCCAAATGCTACTTAACTAATCAAGCCCTCCAATGGACTGGTTTCATGTGGTAACCTTTGCAAAGTACGCCATAAACAATACCGATTGACGCGGGGTAGACTTGTCATCGTCGATTGTCGTTATTGTGAGTGTTCCGAGATCGGTGACAAGTGCAGGTCTATTCTCATCGAAAACACCAGTCTCTGAGATAACGACGGTTGCAGGGGCAAGAAAGATATCCAGAACAAGTTTCGTCTTCGCTTCCACAGCATGTGCCAGACCAGTCACCGAACGAGTCTTAACCTCCTCGTATCGCGTCATAGCAGCTGCTGTCAGCCTATATCACGTTATGCTTCTATTCGGCAATTCCAACTCAGTCGCCAATTTATCCCATGAACAGTGCAAAAAATGAAAGAAAACTTGTGCTAAAAACCAAAGCAAACTCTGATCCGTGCATAAAAGGAAAGTGAGCCACCGAGCTATCCAAACAACCGCAGCAGAAAGGCACTCCACCCATATGTATCCTAAATGCACATACACACCATTCTAATGGCATTTCCTGTCGCACCCATCTCATACAGCTCATTCCTTCATGCTGGCCCTTACCCACACGGCTCACTCCTCCATGCTGGCCCTTATCCACACAGCTCACTCCTTACCCCAAACGAACAAGTCATTATGTCCTTGGTGCTGAAGCTATTTCTAGAGAAACAAAATCAAAAGGAAGGGCTTACTGGTTCAGCCGCACGCTTTCGGGTGGCCTGAGTGCGTCGATAGCCGTATTGATAGCAGGTGCGTGGTAGCTGAGCAACGTGGGTGCCACCTTCAGCTTGACCAACTGATCATACTTAGCAGCCTCACGATCCAACGGATTTGTGTCGATCAGGACACTCAACCACTGCGCTGAGTCATCCATCATCGACAGCATTGGTTGCCCACAGCCGTCCATTGTGACAGACTTTATACCGCTTTCGATGCTAAAAAGTGTATACACATATTTCCGGGCATATATGAAGGTAACAGCACAGTCTCACTGTTAAGCACACTTCAACGTGCATGTCTAAAGGCTTCATTCATTATTTTGCGTCCTCTTCTTCAAAAAGGTAGTCCTACTACGCGATCTCACTTTCTGGTTATTAACTCTTCATGCTGTACTCCATTACAAAAAAAAGTTTTACTTATGTAAATCCGTCCATCTACCTGGAAATTTTACGTTGCAAACCTTCCACATCAGTTAGCGAAAAAATTCTCACGTGCTTCACGAAAGGTCTTTTCGAAATGCTGGAATGTTCACGCGTGAATACAGCCTCATTATTAGTTCTTACTACTAAATTCACACTACACATGCGCACTCCTCTTTCCCCTTTGCACTTCCAACATGAAACCTGTGGCTTGCAAAATGCTGGTTCTAAAATAGCGCGCAACTCATGGTTCGAACACTCCCGACTCGAAAGTCGAGGTCGAAAATGATTACGCGCAAAAAAATTCGGGCAAACACCCATGCCTGATTCGTGCTACCACCACTGACATTTAAGTTAGACACATTAGCACACCCTTTCATCATCAGAGGCACCCTCTTAGGCCATTACATCACACAACTTTCATCCTTCAAAAACGCAAAATTCGGAAAACGTTTCGCACTTAGATTACCGCATATCATAGAAAGAGAAACGTTTCTTATATAGCCTTTCATTAACATCAAATAGAAAGCAGCGTGCGCACAACCTAGGCGCTCCGTCAGCCAGCGTCGACCCTTTCCATCGGCTTGGGACTCAACTAAGGCTGTTTTACCCTCAGCGTAAAATTGTGGTATACTGCTAAAATTGCTATCTCATTAAAACCTCTCATTACAATAAATCAGTCGTGAAGATGACGACAGCAAAACCGGATGCAAATTTCGAGGCTGATTGGTGTAGAGTTCTCCAAGTTTGGTTCTAACTGAACCTTAAAACAAAAACGCATTCATTCGACTATAGGCTTGATCGAATCCACAAACACAATAACGAAGTTATGCGGCCACAAATTACCGCATAAACGATAGGAACTCACTTAATAGCTCGAGCAGAAGGACGCTGCTGGACCTTAGCAGTAAGCACTGAGAACTTAAGGCTAAGTGCATTCTCAATGACGACCATCAAAGACTTTAGTTCCACTGTGATGACGTTCTCGACGAAATGCTTCGGATAGTCCGTTGAAGGAGTGTTCTCCTGGAAACATCGCCATTAGCAAAAAAAAAAAGTAAAACAAAACAAAACAAGAAAATAAAACAAACAAAAAAATTTTTAAACCAAGACTCTAAGGTCTACTGCCATTCTCACTCACTCTTATTTCATTCATCAATAAAATCCCCTGTGAAACACAGTAACTTATAAAAACATTGAGTACAAAAGAGTAAAGCCACCGTCAGTGTACATTCACAAGGCAGCTAAAAATAAACACCAAAAGACAAATGAGCAAGTTACCTGATAGTCAATAGCCTCAAAAAGCTTCGCTTTCTCTTCAGGAGTCATGGCCTGTTCGAACTGCGAAACGATGTCGCCAGCTGACGGCTTCCTTTGTTCGTCTTTCTTCTGCTCGCCACCACCCCACCTAAATTCAAACTCAGTTGCACATCTCTATATTTAGATGATCACTTCGTAATATTCCAAAAACGGCTATTTGGTCGCCTCCGGAAAGGGCCTGAAATTTGTAATAGTAATCCTTAAACAGACCACTAGAACAGCATCATGCACTAGTGCCAAAATATCTAGACATATAATATTTTTGCCAACGTGGAAAACAAATCGGATCAACACAAAGAATGAAGTGAATCGCACAAGCTCAAAATGCCATCGGATAATGCAGCTACGAAGCATAACATGGAAAAACAAAACGGCCGCTTTCTTTTCTATACCCAGACAGTTCCTTTTAAGCAGCCAAAGAACGAAACCACACAAGGAGGGGCAAAATTCTAGCATCTCATCGTAAAAAAAGGAAAATTTAAAAAAACACTGGAACCTAGAGTGACTGTTTTTATGCTGCCTCTAGAATTTTTCAGAAAAGCTACCTACCAACTCTTCGCCCAGTTCACCCATCCCTGAGGCTGATCCTCTAGTCGAGTCAGACCCCGTCGATCGATTTCCATGTCCGCTTGCTGCCTCGCTACGTTCAAGTTGAAAACATCTAGCATCTTCTCAGCCTTCTGTAAAACAAACGATTTATCTGCAGGGGAAAAGTTGGAAATTCAAAGAAAGACTGGTCTTTCCCCGACAGCACACATTCAGAAATACCGTATCAAACGATTTGGCATAACAACCTTTCGCTACGTAATCAACAATGCAGGATATATATGTATATGCATGTGTATGTTTATATATATGTGCATATTTATGTGTATATACATGTATACTTGTACATACACATGTACCGGCAGTAGCTCAGTTGTACAGCCCCCGTTTCGCATGCGGTCGCCTCCGGAAAGGGCCTGAAATTTGTAATAGTAATCCTTAAACAGACCACTAGAACAGCATCATGCACTAGTGCCAAAATATCTAGACATATAATATTTTTGCCAACGTGGAAAACAAATCGGATCAACACAAAGAATGAAGTGAATCGCACAAGCTCAAAATGCCATCGGATAATGCAGCTACGAAGCATAACATGGAAAAACAAAACGGCCGCTTTCTTTTCTATACCCAGACAGTTCCTTTTAAGCAGCCAAAGAACGAAACCACACAAGGAGGGGCAAAATTCTAGCATCTCATCGTAAAAAAAGGAAAATTTAAAAAAACACTGGAACCTAGAGTGACTGTTTTTATGCTGCCTCTAGAATTTTTCAGAAAAGCTACCTACCAACTCTTCGCCCAGTTCACCCATCCCTGAGGCTGATCCTCTAGTCGAGTCAGACCCCGTCGATCGATTTCCATGTCCGCTTGCTGCCTCGCTACGTTCAAGTTGAAAACATCTAGCATCTTCTCAGCCTTCTGTAAAACAAACGATTTATCTGCAGGGGAAAAGTTGGAAATTCAAAGAAAGACTGGTCTTTCCCCGACAGCACACATTCAGAAATACCGTATCAAACGATTTGGCATAACAACCTTTCGCTACGTAATCAACAATGCAGTATATATATGTATATGCATGTGTATGTTTATATATGTGCATATTTATGTGTATATACATATATACTTGTACATACACATGTACCGGCAGTAGCTCAGTTGTACAGCCCCCGTTTCGCATGCGGGGAGACCTGGGTTCGATTGCCGGCTGCTTCCGACCATACCACTGACAGCCCAACTAGCGGCTGGTACTTAACAACAAGTTAAAACAGACAAAGAGATGGCTGTTGCACGGCGTGCGATTGCCTCAGTAACATCGAGACATCGCACAGAAGGCCCGAGCGGTAAGAATAAGAACAAATGAACATTACGTATGTATATATATATATGTACATACATATAAGTGTATACGTGTACATATAAGTATAAATGTGTACATACATATATACATGTACATATATATATATATATGTGTACATACACATATATATGCATATTTATATTCTTTTTCTTGTACATGTACATATGTACATACTGCCGCCCGCATATGTGTATACATATATGTATATATACATATATATATATATATACATATATATGTATATATACATATATAC
>JPKZ01001136.1:38378-68336 GCA_000803305.1 Toxocara canis | reverse complement strand
ATGTGTACATACATATATACATGTACATATATATATATATGTGTACATACACATATATATGCATATTTATATTCTTTTTCTTGTACATGTACATATGTACATACTGCCGCCCGCATATGTGTATACATATATGTATATATACATGTATATATATATATATATATATATATACATATATATGTATATATACATATATACATATATACATATATACATATATATATATATATGCATATATATATATGTAACCGCTCCTGACGTAATTCCTCATTAACTTGTCCACAGTCACTCTCTTCGAGTGGACTGAGCAGTCAGAAAGAGCATCATGCAATGCATACGAAAAGCATGCCTGCGGCAATCAAAAGGTCTCCAACCAAAAATACAATAAAACTATTTTTCGTGGATTCAGGACGGTCATTTTCAACAAAAGATGTGTATGAAATGACCTCAATGATCTCCGCGTCCTCCTTGCTTAGACTCTTTTCGGTCTGCTTTTTCAACCATGCTTCTTTATAGTCCCTGACCAACTTTCGGTGAGCTTTCATATGTTGCCAAGACCAGTTGTTCCTTCTCCGCCTTATGTTTTCTTCCAAAATCGACTTATGAGCGAAGTGCCACCTGAAAGCAAAGAGCGACCTAAATAAAGCAACTGATTCCGTAAAACAGGTTTGATCGACCAAAATATCCTCCAGAAACACACAGATAATGCAGTGGTCAGTTTACATCGATGGAAATGTGTAATTCAGAAACCAGAACTACCGCCAAATTTTCCGTTTACATGCAAACTCCTTCTCAACCACCGCTAGTTAAAATTTAATCAACTTAAGAAGTTCAACGCTACAATCAAAACAATAAAATGAGAAATTTTTCCTACAGCACTATTTAAAAAGAAAACTTAACGCAACCGACTATAATGATATATATATATATATATATGCAGGACTAATGGGTTCCTGTTTTCCAAAAAAGCGCTGGTGTAGCTTTAATAACGACGTTCATTTCAAACATCCTTGTACCTTTCAAACTTAATGGCCAACGCGGAAAACCTGAGCTTTATCTCGCTCACTATATGCAATCAGCGATTGTTATTCACGCTCAATACACCATTTACAGCGATTGAGTATTCGCATCTCCCTTTGAGAGCTGACATGAGAACATTAGGGCTTTCACGTTCAACATTTTGCAACACTGCTACAGTTACCACCACTTCTTCATTTCTAGTGCATTGATATCGTTGAACAAAATCCTTCAAAAGGAAACGCAAACTTCGTCAAGCGTCCATTATTCGCGAGCAAATACTCCTTTGGGAAGAAGGATCCTGCGGTGGCGTTGAATTTTTTTTTTTTTTTGAATTTCTCATAATGCCAGGCTGCGTTGTTTTGCTTTTTACCAACTGCTATCAGCTGAAATAAGGCCCAGTAGAAATCTGTTTTGGATCTCTGTAAGCCGTCGGTCCAAAGTTGATATTGCGTTAATTCCACCGAATATGTAGTTGGAAGTTAAGTGAAGCTTGCTCGCCACCGTCGTGTTTTTTTGAAGAAACGTTTACGTTCAATGAGTCATGATTAAATGCAGGGAGCTGCAGATGCCTAAAGTAGACATTTTCTCTTCAGTATTGGAGCCAATCACAATGCAAACGAAGCTTTCGATGAACCAGAAGCCTGAAACGGACGGTACGGATTGGAAGACCCCAAAGATTGATTTAAAGCTGGGTATGGAGACACTGGCTTTGTGTATTGGCAAGTTGCAGTACCAGGATTTGTTGTTGTTTCTCGAGGCGCAAGAGAGATTCAACACGGCGACAAGATATCTTAAGTACCGACCACCACTCAACGAATACCACGGTCACTATAGGGAATGGTACGAGCCCTCCTTCGATTCAGCGTTCATTTTTTGTCCCCTGTTTGCACCATACATCGTCAGTTCCTTCAAATTTGTGCCGAACCATTCCTCTGCGCTGCTCTGGCAGCATAGGGCCACTGGGTCTGGTGGCTCTGAGTACAATAATACAACAACAACAAATAGAAACGTTCTTCATGACTACCTCAAGAACTCCCGCGTTCTGGCATGGAAAGCCTTCCAATAACGCCTTCGAAACCGCGGGTGTAGGATGAGGAGGAGGGGGAAGATGGAAGGGGAAGAGGATAGTGAGTAGAAGAATAAATTACGATAAAAGCGTGACAAATGTTCGGCGTTTCTGCCCACGTGGCTGTCATCCTTATGCCTTATTTGCCCATTCAGACTAAAACAATCAACGAAGGCGAGTGAAATAAACAGAAAAAAAAAAAGAAAAGAAATTAGGATATTTTAAAAGTGTGCAAATATTATAATTAAAAAATCAACGAGTTACTTCTGCGTTTTTTTCGGTTTTCTTCAAGTCGCAATAACGCTTTCTGCTTAGCATCCTGTTCGTTCTTCAACGCTTTCTCCTCATTGTACACGACTCCCTTGTTTGGCACCACGATTAGGTGAAGCCCTTAATATCATAATGCCTTCAGTTATGAAATTAAACACTGCCTGTTTAAAACATATTCAGCAAAGCCATTAAGTATGTTGGCTGCACTACGTTAAAATACGGTCGACATTAATGCTTGAATTGTTGAGGGGGGAAAAACTGGAAGGCGGCGGCTACTAAAACGAATAGTACTGAATGGAGGCAAAATTCGATGAAAGAAAACTGTTTAAAATCAGTGACAGAAAAAGAGTCCGCAAACAGCTGAACACTCTCTACAGTCAGCCTACTTATACTTTAGCACTATAACGTTCCAATTCATCGGCTTAAAAAAAACGTACTAAGGGAAAGTACGACTACGCTCTCTCCTAATTGCAGTAACCGAATGTTAATGTCGCAAAGTGCACAATCAAAACCAACACCAAATGGCACCTTCAAAAAACCGAAACACTTGAAACTACACAAAATGAAGACTTTCAAGAAAGTGAAATCACATGGAAAAAAGTTAGGATGCGATGCATTCGTGGTCGATTCATATTCTACGGCACTTGATCCAAGTGGTGATGCGCTTGGAACACACAGATCGAGACTGCGCCATAAGATCGCAATAAATCTAACAGAAATCCTCAAGTTTTGAAGGACTACAAATTCTTTGTTTTAGATGTTATCGAAATGCGAAACGCCAATCATGTAATGACCCAAACTTGTAAAGTGAAAGTCATGAGTCTGAAGGTTCAAGAACTCTTAATCGTTAAAAAAAAAGTTAAATATTGAAATCCTTCTCATATTTTCAGCCCATTGTTCAATAAAGTGGCGAAAAATTCACGCGAAATAAACGGACGACTAGCAGAACTCCCATTTTTCGAAGTTCACGAGTAGCCCCTTTCTGTGCAAGAAATCGACGTTCTGCGCGTTAACCTCGGCTCAGATGAATATTTCTGCTCGTTCACCTTATCATTATTTCTATTCTCTACAAATTAAGTATTCGTTCTGAAAATCGGCAGTGCTACAGGTATGCTGATAACTACGATAAATTTACCCTTTTACTGTTTTATACTCTTCCTCCCCCCTCCCTCCCATTTCCCGATTCTTAAGACTTGGCCACTAATGCCGCGCAGTTACATGCAGGGTTTGCTCACCTTCGACGTTTGCAATGACCGGCTCCGTGTAAAGGCTCTTCCAAGGAATTTTGAGCACTAAGTTGGAAAGGTAACCAAACTTGAGCTTCACCGGTAGATCGAGATCATCAAGCGCCGTCTCCTTTACCTCGAGATTTTCCAGCTTCACGTCACCTCAAACAAAGTAGTCTAAAAACATGAACTAGACACATCTCCTTTCACATGCCAAAATGAAAATTTAATTACAGAAATCAGCAAAGAACCGCGCGCCGTCCCTTACGCCAGTTTTAAGAAATTTTTGCCTTATCCTCGCATTTCTTACCGAAAGTTCTGCTTGATCCCTAAAACCTCAAAGTCTTGCACTTCTCCATTAGTCAGCGGTGAGGGTGATTGCCCACGTATGAAATAATATCTATAATGAAACGTATGTTAGGTACACAACTTGCTGCATACGCACAAAAACTGAACCAAACAGAGTAGGCAAAAGCAGCACTTTGTGGGGGAAAACTGATGCGTAACAAGTGAAATTTTTAGACTTTTCCTTGAAGCACATAATGGCAAAATGCTCTGCATAAACCAGAGATTCTAAAGGGAAGAAGACTGCGAAAGACAAACCTCCCCATATTCCGATGTTTAGCTGAGAGGCGTCCAAGTTGTCGACGAAGTCGCCCAGGAATCGATTGAGCAAATCAGCGACCAAGCTCTCGAACACCATCACCGACCTGCTACAACCAGTGTTTTAGAAAACGATCCTCGTCCTAATACACATAAGCGAACACCGTGACAAATGCGAACAACATGAACCTGTATCACGCAGCAAAAAAAAAAGCGTAATAACCGTCAACGAAGTCACAGTAGCAATAATCACTCTAATTCACCATTCGCCGCGTGTTCTTCAACGCATTCAACGAAAATGCACCAGCAAATACATTCAGTAACACATGAAATCATTCCGCTTATACAATAACAACACTGAAACATATACAACGTTCGGCTACCTACATTGCGAACGGATCTAACAAGCGGGCAATAAAAATCGCGACTTAAATATTTGGCCTGCTGTCACGGAACACTAAACGTTCTAAATGTTTACATAAACAAAAATAAGAATGCTCTGCTCCTTTAAGTGATCAGCTATGCAAATCCGACACATGTTCTGTGTACGACCTTCAGTTGTGCTACGTTTAAAATTTGCAACATCCACCACCACACATCAATCGTTTTCCGAATCGGTTTTCGCACCAGTGAACATCGTCAAATGAATATCATCTACAGATATTTATCGCAAAGTTCATTAAGTGTTTTTTTTATTGTCGATTCCTTTTCGTACTTTTCTTTTTTAGTTTTCTTCCCGTACGAATTGATAAGCGCTGTTCGGTTCCAAAAAAAAAAAAACATTCTCATTTCTCAATTTTTCTTTCACACTGAGAGCGCCAGTAAATATGTTGTGTTCGAAGAATGCGTAAGGAAAACAAATCGAAATGCTCACACTGACGACGATCGCACATTACATGAAAGTGACTCTACTTGAATATTACTTGAAAAGTGACCCGCTTAGCAGGGAAAAAGAAAAAGAAAAAAAACCAGTATGCTTTACTAATGAACGCATCGACCGCATTCTGTTGGCGAAAACAAAAAGCTCTAAACAAACGTTAGCGAGTACCCGCTGTCGATTTCTACAAATACCACAAGCAATAAATTCATCGTTTGTACGGCGAATTAAGTGACCGATCGCATAACGGGACGGATCAATGCAAAAAATTTTTTCGATCACATTCGTTTTTCTTGATATACTTTAAACGACGTAAAATACTCATGAAGAAAAACACCTGATCCACAGTGAACAACTACATTTTACATAATAAATTTTGCTTAAGAATCTAAATTCCAGTACATCGCCGCAAATGTTTCTTTCACAAAAAATAATCCAGAAGTACACTAAAAAGGACGTCCAAAGAACAAAGTGATCATCTTTGCGCGCAACGCTTTCACTCTAAACAATTGTCAAAGCAGCGTGATCTATGACAGCAAAAGTTTCAAAAAAAAAATGGAGAGGACATGAGGTAAGACTGAGGAAAACATGAAGCGTTTACAGGGGAACGTTTGAAACATAAAACACAAACAACCGAGAAACGTTACAAACGTGTTCCCTTGCAAAGCTAAAATGAACATAAAAATAGGATAATCTGCTGAAAAGAAATGAAATGGAAGATCTCGTCGATTCGTTCTGGCACACTTTGGACGCACAATAAACACAAACGGTATTCATTTGAATATGTGCCCTCGAAAGTTGGCATCTATTAAACTGCTTATACTAAAAGTCCCATTAAACTGCATTATATAAGCAGAAAGAAGTACGACAGAAGACAGCACAAAAATGGAAAGTGATGCACGAAAACGGATGAGAAACAGGCCGATATGCAGCAAGCAGCAGCAAAGGATACTTGGGTAAACCTTCTACTATGTAACGCGGATTGCCAACGAAAAACGGTTCGCCTAAATTTGCTCACTTTGCTCGCTTACACCTTCGAACTAGATGGCTCTCTTTGCAGCCTAAACGCAGGAATTCTAGCCTCTGTAGAAGTACACGTTCCTAAATATTCTTACGTAAGTATCCCCCCCCCCTTTATCAGCGACTAGAAAAAGTGCTTGATTTTTAACTGCACTGCGGTATAAACTGGTCATTTATAAATGAAACGTGAGTTAAAATTTGTTTTCAGCGATAATTTTGATCTTGGGAAATGTAAACCTTGGAATGGGACCATATCAAAAAAATATCCGCGTGCCAAAAAATACGCTTTAAAAAAAAGGTGTTCAAGTTCAGCCAAACACAATTTTTTTAAAATTATAAAAAATTTATAGCACAGCTCCAGAAGAACCTGTAGGACAAGGCTCAAACCTTCCCTGCAGGACAATTCTAAAAAAGAGTACAATCGACAGAATGTCGAAGATTATGAATGGATAATTTGCTAATAAGTCGTTACACAATGCAAGGAGCTAATTTTTCTGAAAAAAAAAAGAAGCGGCAACGAGCGTAACACTGTGAAAGGAAAAAAAATGTAAGCAGAAACACTCCAGTGACATTTAACAATAATTTATTGGTGCGCCGAGATCTCCCATGAATGAAAACTGCTTATCTAACCCGATCCATTTCTGCTGAGCAGCTAAAAATGACTTTAAAAAAAAATTACAATCAATCGAAAATTTGCCTTTGCTGCACGCGCCACATAGGCTCTAAGCGCTATGCGTGGGTGTGATCGGTAGTGAACATGAAGCTGATGCTGGTTCGCGAAGCTCATGATGAGAAGAGACGAAGACCGCAGCAAAACGCAGCACACCAGTGGCTTTCATCAATACAGCTCCATTTTCCAATGACACATACAATCCACAGGCTCCACACTCCTCAAATCTTGGCACTGTAGGGAGCCATAACAACAAAGCGTATCGGCATTTTTTTTCGCATTCAGATCTCTACCTCTCATCATTGAATCGCCAAAATAAAA
This sequence comes from Toxocara canis, assembly GCA_000803305.1. Taxonomy (NCBI): domain Eukaryota; kingdom Metazoa; phylum Nematoda; class Chromadorea; order Rhabditida; family Toxocaridae; genus Toxocara; species Toxocara canis. Next base: position 61,263 of record JPKZ01001136.1, on the reverse strand, counting down.
TAACATCAGCATGCCAAAGCGACCAGGAATAACTTTGGATTTTTAAGAAAGAACATGGAATGATATTAATTAAGCTAAACTTACTGGCAAACTCGTACTTCTCGCACCTGCACAATGAAGAAAAAGCGCCAATTTTTGAAAAAACTCCACCTTGACGGAAGCTGTAAATCCCTCAACCGCCCTACTATACCCTTATTGCGTCAGCGGTGAAAATAAGAGCTGGTCCAGTTAACCTAGATCACCATTAAATGCTGAACGGAATTTGCAACTAAAATGAGCAAAAAAACAGACGCGAAAAACTAACCCTAAATCACAATTTTGCCGGACACTTTGATCGCCGAATCTACACAACATCTTGATTGGAACGTATTCAAATGACCTCTACACATTACACACCTTTCGCCTAGCCAAACTCTTCGCACGCGCACACTCGTCTAATTTTATCAAGTGCATCACAGCTTCATGGATGCATTTTTGCATTCATTGATTTGAGCACACCGGCGCATGTGAACGCATGAATATTTGAAAGAAGGGTCTCAAGGGATGTGCTAATCTATGTACTAGAGCGAGAACAACGGTTGCCGCAAAATTTGATAGCACCTTCCCAGGAAAATTGTAGACCACAGATGTTACTCCTGTTCTAAAGGAGTACCATACACACCTTCGAACCTCCTCTCACGTATTCCTTCCACTGTTTTCTGCTCCAAATTACCTGCATCTTTTCTACATCGGTGGTTTTCCAGAACTACGTACAAAATATGTAGCCTGCCTTACCCCTCTTTTTGTATTTTGCTCATCATCTTTCCTTTTCCCTTGATACTCGTAAACCCCGACGAGTTAAACTCGATTATTGTATCTGCATAAAAACTCTATTTCTGTCTGCTCGCATGAATCATTCGCAATACTCGTCCTACTCTCATAGCGAATGCGATAAATCCTAGAACCTCCACAAACGCGGTTTTGGCACCCACTCAGAACCCGTTTACAAGCACAGTTATCAGCCTCTGGAATTCTATTCCCCGATCCGTGGCGACTATTAAGAATGCTTCCGCTTTTAAACACATATTCCATAAATTATTCCCAGCCTTCCTTCCAGCGACCCATTTCAGCTGCTCACCAGCTTTCTTTTTGTTATCCTTTTATACCATCATTGGTACTTCCTGCGTTACGACCTCTTCACTTCCTTGTTACGTTCTTCTCTTTTATTTGGAGTTTAGACACCATTGTTTCCTTTTTAATCACTATCTATGTATTAATCACATTTACTTTCCGTTGCGCTTTTGAACGATTTCAGTCATCCAAATTCCCGGATCGCTTCAAAAACAAAAATATGCCAGCGTTGGAAAGAATAGAGAGCAGCGACAATAAATGACGCTCAGCAACAATAACAACTCATCACGGTGTAGAACTATGCACTAAAAATAAATTCTCCGCCCACCAACAATCTGTGTAGATTGTAAAAAAAAAGAAAAAAAAACAAAACGGCTCTGCACCATTTTGTTTTCTGCTCTTAATGCTTACTTCTGCCCCATTTCTTTTCCACCATATCGTTCTCGTGCTTCCTGTATAAACTTCCGATAACTGCACTTACAACTAATAACACAAGCACCACACGACACCATTCAAGACAAACCCTCCCCAACACCACCAGACTGCTCCAGACCAAACGCTCCATTCAACTATCAGGTCAGCTGTGGAACCTACGAGTGAGCCCTAAAGGATAGCAAAATTCGTCATGTTCGCATAACACAATTTCCGAATGTATGAGCTATGAGACCTGCGATCCGGCTTTGCAGCACAGTGTCCCGTTTAGGTACTTCTGTCTTCGATGTGATTCGAGATGGCTGCAGCTGAATTAGCACTGAAACGCGTACTCCTGAATCAAGCTCTTCTTCGATATTCACATGTTTTTTTTTGCAAACCTAAAATTGCGAGTTAAATCTGACGCTTGAAGCTCGTAAAATGGCAACTGAAAGTTGTAAGGTATGTGTGTAGCGACGCTGAACCAGCTTATTCACCTCGACGGTGACTGTGCTTGAATTTATGTTCACGCGTTCACGTGTTGCAGTCGTCGTTAATTATCATATCAGTTTATAACCTCTCGTTAGTTCCACCAACCTTAAATTGGGTTCGCAATTTACTTGCGTCCTGGTCGTTTGAGTATAGAACAAATTAATTTTTGATGTTGTTTTTGCATCCAGCATTCTCGTATTCACTATTCACCTAAAACGCTCTAGGCTAGGGAAAACGTTCTCAGTTAGGAAAGCTAGGAAAAGCTAAGGGAAAAGTTCCTGATCAATCAATACACGTTTTTCCTCATTTTGATTTAGTGTTTCTTGCATAAATTATCACAGACTGAATGGATATTAAACGGAGAAGAAAGGGGCAAGTTGAGCGAATCAAAATCTGCTATGTGAACACTACTGATAAAGTTTGCTGTCTGCTAACAACGGACCATAACAAGTCACATATTATCGCCTAACAGACTCATCACTCTCAAACAGTCTTAATGACACGTCAGTTTCTGTTGTGAATACGAGATGAGCTTATAAGTGTTCGAATAGAATCACGCTCGGCTATTAGCTGATTTTGATCATATTTGTTTTCAAAACACCGATTATCGATCGACTGATATGAGAGCATCAATGCTATGATTTGAGAGTTGTGTGAGTAATTTCGGATAAGTAAGCGGATCACACACTAGCAGTTCCTCAATTAATCAATTCGAATCAACACACACTCCTTTGTGCGGCACTTATAATCACATCGTTCCCCAAAATTTGTTTGCGTTGACAATTCGGAAGGAAACAACGTAGTCGAGAGACTTATGGAGAGAAAAATTTCCGGAGTGCTTATTTCATAACGATGGCCGCTGGAAAATTCGGGCATCTAGCATAAATGAAAAGTTAAAATAACTAAACGTCCATGGGGAATGCTAAAAAAAATTCGCTAGCACAAAAAGGGTGTCGAAAGTGACAATCAAAGACGTTCTTCTCGTCGACCTGCACCATTTGTCATCACACCTCGTCGAAGTTCCGTGATTCATTATTTTCGGATCAAACGAGAAATTCTACAATTTTTGCACGCTGATCCCTACTTTCTGAGCGGAATTATATAAGCCACGATTTTGGGCAAAGAAAAAACTCAAATCATGGAAATAATTTATCAGAAATTCTAATGAGCCGCAGTGCTAATGGCGCTGAAGATGGTGAAATTTCACTTAAAAACTTCCAAAAGAAAATCCGATTCCTTTCTATGCTTACTAGTCTGCCAAAACCGGCTTACTGCCCAAAAATCGTTTAAATTTTTGGGCGAACTTCCCCTCGTTGAGAATACAGGGCGACAGGAGCAACTGAAATTCTAAAATTTCAGTACAGCAATCATTGCTTCGTCATCTAATGAAACGACGCTTTTCGCATAAGCGTTCGCATCAGTCAATTGTACGTTTAGCATAAGTGAATTGAAGGAGTGATATAACACATAAACACGATGTAAATGCAGGTGTACTCTATTAATTAACACATATCTTTGTTGTAATACTTTTTTTTACTAAATTTTTACAAGAATAACAGTTATACAGCTTTTATGAGGAAAACGACCAAACGCGTCGAAAAAAAAATCAAAGACAAATATTGTAAGCGTTCAGTATAAGCACAGAGAAGAACGAGTAAATGGAAGGACCACAGAAATGTAGAACGAACTGAGTTAACGATGCACGTATATATGGCGAGTTAGCCACGCAAACGAGCTCCGTTTCTACACGTGTTGCACGTCGAAACGTTCGCTGCTACAAATATATAGTGCAACCGGTGTGGTCGCGCATAAGGCGTCTCCTGAAAGCACCTTGCGTAGAGCACTGATCTTTATCCAATAGGCTTGATAAAAGTCAGCTCAAACATTCGTTCATTTTTGGCGACTCACTTATTCGAATGGTGCGTTCGCGATGCTCTACTGCAACGAACAATCGTGTATTACCGACGCGGTACCAAAAAGTTATTATGGTGAAATCGCCATCACAAATGTGTACCTTTTGACCAATCCACTGCCCAAAAATTCGTTTGTTCCTGACGCTTAGCGAATTTGTTCGTCATATATGAGCGGCATGCAATTTCTCGAACAGTATTAAAATTGAGCAGCAACGGCTGTACTTGTTCAGAAAGTTGATAATGTATAAGTTCGACGTCACGCTATTCGAATGCTGAGCAATTAAGCGGCTATTTGACTTTCATTTTTCTAGCTTACAAAAAAAAGTTCTTGTAATGCATACGAATGGTTAGATGAAGAGCTCCAGCTTCCAAAAATGGTATGCGCACAGCAGAAAATGAACATAAGCGACATTACTATGTCGCTCAACGCTTTCAAAATAGAAGCGACAAAATTTAGTGGTATCGATTTCAGGCCCAATATTTTGGAGCAACATTTCGCTCGATTGCTTCTATTGCTTATTTTCAGCCATTCTTTGGAGCAATTGCATAAAAAATGAATACTGACGAAGTCAAATGAAAATGATGAGAGGTTGGTTGGTTGATTGCAACTGGCTAATGTATTGATTTTATCGGCTAATGTATCAATTTTACCGGCTAATGTATCGATTTTATCGGCTAATGTATCGATTTTATCGGCTAATGTATCGATTTTATCGGCTAATGTATCGATTTCATCGGCTAATGTATCGATTTTATCGGCTAATGTATCGATTTTATCGCCTAATGTATCGATAATTTCAAACTTTTCATCGCAAAAACATCCACTTCATTAAGATATTCTAATGCGCAAACGGATACAATAACAAAGACAACGATTAAAAAATATGATTCCTCGTCGAAGAGTGAACGCGTAAAAAAAAACACAAAAAAAAATCGTTTGCATTCTGCATCACTGGCAAGTCAATTTCTATGAATGATTCAAAACGCAATATAATTGTTTTTTTGTGTGCGCGGGCGCGAACTGCAATCGAGCGCGACACGTGCATATAACGCTCGCAACTGAGCACAGCTTCACAAAAAAATGCGCATACCGTATTTTTCCTTCACAATCTTATTGTGCTAATGAAATCAGTATGTTGATGAGTGATTTTTATTAGCAGTAACGATCTCCATGAAAACAATATGGGGATGGCGTGAACCGTTTAAAACCATCAGAAACAATTATAAACCCTTTCACCTACGCATACGATAACTATGATTTCTTAATATGCAATAAGCATATTATGGCGCCTTCTTCGACCAACGTAAATTTACAACGCTTAGCATTTTAAGTGTCATCACGATCACTTATCATCGACAAATCACATCCGGTAAGCATGGTGACGGCGCCGTACACGAGCTTCTTTAGGCTTATACAAGTTTTACATTTTTTTAACACATGTATTTTTGTCTGTACGAACCTGTGATGAAATTTCAACGCATTTCTTAGCTAAAAAATCTTTTTTTTTTTGCAATATTTAGCAGAAATTGAAATGTTTCATGAAACATTTCTCTGCGTCAGATACGTTCAATTATTAAGGACATATTACTAGCCATCCTGATGAACATTAGATGAGCACACGTTATTTCGTCATCTCATCATAAAATCGTATATTTTATCTAATTTTGAAACCATTAGTTACGAGCGGTAAAAAAAGAATTTGCAGCAAAAAAATTAGATATCCCATTAAAATTTTCAACCTGCCGCAGAAAACAAAAAACAGGAAACATCCTTTACGTAAACAAATAGAATCTGCCACAATAAAAACAAAGTTACCGTTGTTACACTTTTTGCCGCGATCAACTCAACAAAGTTTTGTTGAAGAAATATTTCGATAAACGTGAAAAACACTTCCAATTTGCATGGAACTGTAAAAATTAAAGAACGAAAAAGAACTGAACGTGGAGTTCTTGTTTTGTGCTGAGAACAGCCAGCTTCCATATACTTTCACCGTTGCTGACTGGTGGAAAAAAAAAAGCAATCGATTAAACTCCAACGTTATGAAAATGTGCGGTACTTCGCCCCATACCGAACTGATGCAATTTTTCAACCATACATGCGCCCTTACACGATCCTATCGAAAACAACAACCAGTTTGCTTTTTGAATACATTGCGAACAAATGACCTTATAGTGAATATGTGAGAGAGATAGGTAACGTTTGTCGAAAAAAAAATTAAAATTTCCATAAATGTAAACAAATCGAAGGAAACAAAAACTAGAAAGGGATACAAATAACAGAAAGTGCACATAGCGTATATCGAATGACACATTACGGAACGCTGCTGTACGGAAACGACGATGGGACCCGAACATGTCTGCGAATGAACGCTAACAAGAACAACCAGCACGTTGTAAACTTCAACCGGTTTTACTAATTTACTTCCCCTACTCTGATTCACTCAGAGTAACCTATAATTCCCGACCTCAAACAATCTATTGCTTGTAGAAAAACTGTATCACATATGTTCCCCGGATCTCTCAATGCAACCTTGAACGGCGGCGCTCGAATAATCAATAACTAAACTCGTGCGATCAATTCACGTTTAAAAAGTGCTTCAATAATGAATGGGAACGTTTTAAAGGCTCTGACGTATTGCTCTTATTACTGATGGCTGATATGTGCACAAAGAAAACAGCTGTACAGGGTAACCTTCATAGCATTAACGACATATTTACCGATACCTTCTAATTTAAAATTTTCAAAAATTTACCTGAAGTCATAAGGTTGCAGGCTGTACTTAGTAAGTTAGAAAGGTAAGTCAAAAATTAAACACAAGCGCAAACAGAGCCTCTACGCGGAAAGCTGATCTCGCCGTAGGTCTTTTACGATAGAACTTACACAAAAAGAGTAACGAAAATCCTACAAAAAAATCAACTGTAGTGACCAGAAAAAAGCAAGACGAGATACGTTCTATGAGTGCAGCTGTCTAATTGTAACTGTTTCGGATGAGAGTGAAACAGTCTGCTCTCACCTTTTCTAGACTTCCGTTAACGCAGTTCGAGTGCACGCCGTATGAAACCTTATCAAGAAGGCAATTAGTGCAAACAGTGGCATAAATTATTTCATATAATAGCGACTCTCAGCATTCCTAGCTGTCAACAATGGCAGCAAAACTAGAGTATTACCCTCATGCAGACACTCCTCTTTCAGTAGTAACAGCAGACACAGACAGACGTCAGCTGAGGAAGCAAACAACTGGGAGTGACTAAAATTGACAAAGTCTATACGGAGGTTGTTGCAAATTGAAATCGATGCACAACAGCCGCTGTAGCATCGGCAGCCGCCTTCTGCGTGCAGCACTGCGAGCCATTGTCTAGCTCTCGGCGAGGAAGAAGAAAACGAAAAACGAGCGTAGCTTTGGGTGATTCATTGGTCTGCCCTCGTCCTCTTTAACCCTCCTCTTGTCTACAGTGTCTCATACTACCACTCGATCCCGTTTCTAAATGAAATAGATCAGCTTAATCGATTTTTAAGCACAAAAGAAAATGCTAACTGCATGCAACACCTCAGCAACAAATTGCATTCTCCAAAACGGTTATAAAATAAAGTTTCAGTCACATACCGTCATCACCCATCCTCCCATTCGGGAGAAAAGATCACTTACGAATTTCAGGATTTTGGGGCACTGATTCTCAGCCGCTAGGTCGAAAGTAGGGAAAAGACGCGGTAATTTCCGAAAATGGATGCCAATGTGGATTGAATGTCAACAATTTTTTGTCTTTTGAAAATCAAGAACTATAACCACCACTTGAAAATAATGGCGTGGATGTGCGAGTCGAGGAGGCGGTGTTAAATGATGCTTTCGATGAATCATCTTCAAAATGTGTGCGTTTTTTTTTGTTTTCCGATAGCGCTCACAGAGTTTTCATAATAACATTTGACGAGCTTTTGTTAGATGAAAAAGTAAAAACCGGTCGAGGAGGACACGCACACTTTCTACTTAGTGAACCAACCTTTCCGGAAAGTTTCAAAACGTCAGTGTTCACTTCCGCGAAATAGACCAACATTTTACGGTGGGGAGCAATCACAAAAAAAAAAAATAATAGTAACACCATTTCAGCCAATAGTCAATCGGTCAATCGCGTGTAGGAAGAATAATAGTTTTTTTTTTTTTTTTAATTAGTCGATTGCTAAAAACGCAATTAGTCGATCTGAGTGGACGCGACGCGCCCATCGCGACACATTTCAGAAATGTCATCGGATCAATAAATGCATGAAAGAAACACAAGCCCAACAACACAACTGCTTCTCCGAGGAAAGCATAACAGCTATTGACTAGTGCAGTGTCGTCGTTTCTTCCTCACTAGTGCGCCCAAACGTATCTAGTTTCATTTGCTTGATTAAGCATTTAACCTTTGCTGCTCCATTTGTTGAGGCGGAAATCGCTTATTGTTAATATTATTACTATTATTAGCCGTTGTTCAAAAAAATCGTCTGCTCGGCGGACTTTCTAGAAAAATAGTAAGGCTTACTTGGTATTAACGACGATGTCCGCTTGGAACAGTGACCACAAAAAAAGGCAAAAAATAAGATGCGTCAGCAATCGATAAAACATACGAGCAGAGATTTCGCAGTCCGATTCGATGCGAAAATAAGAGGAAAGAGAATGGTATGAACGCATATTTTGCAAACAATACTCAAATCAAAAAAATGTTAAAATCGGTGTAATTTAGAGCTGATATGGCTAAGATTATATTGTTCGTTCCCTCAAAACATCGTACAGTTTACTTTGGCATAGAGAGTATCGTAGGCGAATTGAGCGATATTTTCGCTGTTTCGTTAATTAGAAATCAAAAGCTGTGATGAATGAATATCAAAAAGTTCAAAACACACATATTCGCAATGCCATCCCAGCACAAAGAAAACCAACTGCGATTTATCATACGCTTCATTGTAATGTTGATTTCAATTAGGCGAAGAAAAGAAATAAATTTTTAATAAGGCTCTTTACTAAAACACAACACTCGTATGCATTAAAGACCTGAACTAATATGTCTAAACAACGTTCGTTATTTTTACAATTCGTTACAATCTGCTTAAGGGTGTAACTCGAATATTTTCCGCATCTCCAATAAACAAAGTTTTGTTCTAAGCAGCAAACATAGCAACGACGCTATACAGCGACTAGAAGCATTCTTGAACGATCATTTCTACAAAAAGCGATCAGTTTTACGGATCGATTATTTACGATCCCATTCAAGCGACAATGAGTGTGTTTGTTCGAAAAGCAACCTTAAAACAATCATGAAAAATTGGTTCTAGAACCAAAAAAAAACGCGAAAATTCCATGCTTCAAACGCCTCTACAGCAAAACACTCCATACGTTTTTCTCTTCCTCAGAGAATTTATCCAGTAGTATCGAAAAAAATGATCCCGATTGTGTCCAGCTCGCCTAATTTATGCGCAGAAATTCAATCGTTCTCTTTTTTTGTTGCCGAATTTTCCAACCAAAAGCAGAAAAATGCGAATGATGTGAAGTGGAAATGCAATTGTTTACCATGGTCGTGCTCATCCTCACGTTGTGATATGTTTCGAGAAATTCACAGAAGCGCGCTTTCGGTGCAATATCATCAAAAACTTATGAAAACATTTTCGCGAAAATCTGCCATAATTATGCTTAAATAGAGCGGAACGTCTGTAATTTAATTCACAATTTTTAAAAACCATAAATTCGATATGAAACGCGCAAAGCACTGTGAATGAGAACTGCATACAAGCCATGTGAAACGCCGAGAGGGATCGGTGGGGCTACGGCTAAAACGTTCAAATGATAGAAGTGAAGGGGGAAAGCGGGTAGGGCAGCCAATCCAAAAATCTGCAAATTTCGGGTAGAACTTTCACGATCTGTAGCGTTAATTGCAAGAATTTTTCGCAATAATTTTAGAGGATAAAGATTTCGACAGCTATCGCGACGAATGAAGGAATGGCGAGAAATTTCCAATCTTATACTTTCTTAACTACCGGTGAAATGCGGACAAATTCGAACGAAATCGTCCGATTTTTACACATGACTGCAATGCGCGCAGAGTGCTTGCGATAGCGATAATCGTTGTGGAAAATGGAATTAACTGTGCAATGCTGACTGCACACTGTACATGAGCGGCAAAAAATCGAGTTATGATAACGTGGATGTGCGTAGAAGTGCCATCGCCATTTTGCTACAAGATAACTTTTCAAAAAAGAGAATACGATTTGTACAACAAAGATCTCCTATAACAGAAAATATCGTTCGCTAAAATTAGAATTTTCTATAAAATTGGATAAATCTGCAAAAAAAAAAATGTGGCGAGACATGAATTATTTATGGAGGCGTCGAACTGAGTCGATGAAATAACAGGAATGGGACTCCAACTATGCAATCGTTTTACACCATACTAAACATGAGCAGGGTTACGTTAAAAGAAAAAAAAACCATAGAAACGTTCATTTCCCTTCCTCGATTGCGAAATCAGAATAAATGGGAATGCGTACCGGAATTGGAACAAGATGCGCTTCGAATATTTTGCCCACAAGACCAGCCGCTTTCATGCGCCATCAATAAATGACCGAACCGGTCATTTTTCATATTTCCGTACGATCAGTTGCAGAAATCGTAGGCTAAGATGTTGCTCTCGTAATTTTCTGTCGTAAAGTGCAACAACTTTCGCAATTACAGCCAAATTATCAAACGTCCCTCACCTTACCACTTATCCCTCCCTTAAAAATTCGGATAAATCCCACCAGGCTTCGCCCGAATTTTGTCGGTAGCGTTGAAGTCATGTCTCCTAAAAATATGAATTGGGGGAGGAATGCAGAGGTGATCTGGGGAAGGCTGCGTGGTGAATATCATTGAATACTGTACATCAACGATTCACTAAGCTTGACATGGCGTCTAAATGCCTCCGAGACAAATTAGCGAGCATTAATGTGCGTACAGCTCATCACAACGAAACAGGAATCATGAAGCCGACTAAAAACGTTTGTGAATGTAATCTCATCAAATATTGTGGAGTGAATACACGGAAAAACTTCATGTAAGGCTAAATGAAACCGATGTAAGACGACAAAGGATATGCAAACCAGCGCTCAGATTACTGACGAACAATGACAACAACCGACGATAAAGTTAAGAATCTAAATGTATCAACGCGCACATCCACAGGCGCAGACACAGGCATACATGAACACCGACACAGACAGACATATAAAAATACAATTGCGCGCACATGCATACAACACGTACACACACACACACACACACACCACACACACACACCACACACACACCACACACACACCACACACACACCAAACACACACCACACACACGCCACACACACACCACACACACACCACACACACACACCAAACACACCACACCACACACACACCACACACACACCAAACACACACCACACACACGCCACACACACACCACACACACACCACACACACACACCAAACACACCACACCACACACACACCACACACACACCAAACACACACCACACACACGCCACACACACACCACACACACACCACACACACACACCAAACACACCACACCACACACACACCACACACACACCAAACACACACCACACACACGCCACACACACACCACACACACACCACACACACACACCAAACACACCACACCACACACACACCACACACACACCAAACACACACCACACACACGCCACACACACACCACACACACACCACACACACACACCAAACACACCACACCACACACACACCACACACACACCAAACACACACCACACACACGCCACACACACACCACACACACACCACACACACCCCCCACACACACCCCACACACACACCACACACACCACACACACACACCACACACACACCACACACACAACACACACACAACACTCACACCACACACACACACCACACACACACCAAACACACACACCACACACACACCACACACACACCGAACACACACCACACACACACACCACACACACACAGCACACACACACCACACACACCCCACGCACACACCACACACACACCACACACACACACCACACACACCACACACACACACCACACACACCACACACACACACCACACACACCACACACACACACCACACACACCACACACACACACCACACACACCACACACACACACCACACACACCACACACACACACCACACACACCACACACACACACCACACACACCACACACACACACCACACACACCACACACACACACCACACACACCACACACACACACCACACACACCACACACACACACCACACACACCACACACACACACCACACACACCACACACACACACCACACACACCACACACACACACCACACACACCACACACACACACCACACACACCACACACACACACCACACACACCACACACACACACCACACACACCACACACACACACCACACACACCACACACACACACCACACACACCACACACACACACCACACACACCACACACACACACCACACACACCACACACACACACCACACACACCACACACACACACCACACACACCACACACACACACCACACACACCACACACACACACCACACACACCACACACACACACCACACACACCACACACACACACACACCACACACACACACGCACACCACACACACACACCACACACACACACACGTGGGGCTTTACTTACGTACAAATTTTAATGGAAACCTAGTATACACTATTTATTAGAAATGTGGAAGCCTGGAAGCTCAACCAACAATAATTAGAACCTGAATGTCGCAACCATCCGAACACTAGTTAGTGCATTGGTGGATGTTCGTGCTTTTGCCATTCAGTCAATCCATTTCTGTTTTCAGTGATATACGGAACGATCTTTGTTCGAAGCAACAACTACGCGGATATCAATTTTTTAAAAGTTAAATATGCCTTCAAAATGCCATCATCGAGAACAGAGGGGGACGCTTTTTTTTCACTTCGGAAAAAATGTGAACGGGTGCGTAAAAATTAAACCGTTTCCTAAGCGGCTAAATTAACAGTATACTCTCCCTAAATGACAGACTTTTTTCAATATTTCAACAAATTTCCCTGGAACTACTCAACAAGTCAGCAACGCTTTCAAGGGTAAAGTAGGGAAGTGGAAGTTCCAGAGCAAATATGAAAACTTGTCTCGACCCAAAATGTCCGATTTCTCTCGCTTGTAAGAAAAGAAATTTTTGTGCGGTCGTGAATAGCAGACTCTAGATAAGCTGACCTATCTGAATGCTATGAAGACATTTTGAAAACTGTTGATAACACTTGAAACAGTAAATGAAAGAGGTTAAATGAATGATTCGGCTGCAAATTGGCTACTAAAATACACCGTGGAAGAGAGAAGAACTGGCCGGAAAGAATTTAAAGGGCAAAAAGTGCTGTTCATTTTTTTTTTTCAACTTCTTTTTTAGTTCTGAACGTAATCATGAGTCAATTACGCATCATGTCGATTCGCCACAAAACTTACCATTTAGTATTTTCGGTCATTCAGTACTCTGTAAAAACTACAACGCTTCATCTAAGCTGCTTGGTTTAAAGAACGTTTCATTTCAATGAATATTCATCGTAATTCTGAAAAGGAAAAACTTTTTCATTGAACGATGTCTACGAAATGAATTCATGTGAATAGCAAATCGTCGATTATGATTTTAAGAAAGCAGCAAAAAAAGCGAATACGCGTGCCACACTTTCTCGCACATATCGGTTGGCACTCATTTGGGAATTAGATAGATAGAAAATATGTTTGAGACCACTTTTAAAGAAATGTTTTAAACGTTTCTGCATTCAATATTACTCCGTCAACAATATGACAATTGGAAGGGGTAGCGAGCAAACGGAGACGGCCGCAGCTGATGGAATCCGACGACTTTGGAAGAAAAGTGCAAAACGATAAACGAAAATCAGTACCACATGCACATTAACGAAAACAATTCGGCAAAAGTGATCAGTGCAAAACAAGAATGCAAACAATTTCTTCATTTTGTCGTCATCCGATGACTATACACCACTTTCTTATAGATTTTCGCGTGTTTTACATACGATTCACCATTTAGCAAAATAACATTTCGCACTGCAAATATGAAAATAATATGCGCATTTATTGCATTTTTCATGCCATTTTTATGAGCAAAATGCATTCAAGCTGTAGTTAAATAATCTCACTAAAATGTTCAATTAAGAAACCGTGGCGATTATTGCTCGTGGTGATTGCGATTATTTGTTCAAATTGATCAGCATCTCTCAACCAGCCAAAGTAGAAAAAGAAAACACCGCTAAACAATTACGAGAAACGCCTCGATCTTGCAATTTGTATTCCGAGCTTTTTCTGTCTTTCACTTTCAACCTTCCTAATCCCACATGATTCTAACAACAGTCGCTTTGTTTGCGATTTCTTTTGCAACTACGCAAAACTAGTTTTTACCCCAAAATTATGCATTTATATGCCAAATGCTGCCAAAAAATTGGAGTTTAATACGAATGAATGTTTCTCGCAAAGCGTTTATTAAAGCTCACTTTGGCTAGCAAAAAAAGCAACGAAAGATAAACATCGTTCTCTTGAGTAGCATCTGCACCCCCGTATGCGTTAAATTTATGTAAGCAAGCATTGCAAAGAATAAAGTCGACTAACATATTCGCCGTTACCGTTGGTTTGAACAGACAATGACAGAGAAGATAGTGGTAATATGCGAACGTAAACAGTCAGTGTCATGAATGGAAAAAAGTTAACCAGCTTTAATTATGTAAATGTTGAACTTTGTAATGCAAAGAAAGCAGTTATAATTTGTTTGCTAACAGCCTTAAATTAGGTGCGACTCGCAGCACTATTTTAGTCTTTATTCATGTGAATAATCTTTATTCATGTGAACAGTCCTTATTCATGTGGATAAAAATTATTCTTGTTCTACTGATACATGTGTGTGACTTCTGGCAGTGGAAAGCATAATGGAACAGCCGAGAGTCGGACGCGGATCTCTCGCCAACTGGGAAGAGAGAGTAGAGCCATCGCCCCGCTAGCAAGAGACTCGGATTCGACTTCTGGCTGCTCCCTCATACTTTCCACTGTCAGAGGTCATTTAACAAGTAACAAGGGACAAGTAACAAGTAACATGTGTAATGTGTAACATTGCCTCCACATTGCAAGTAACACATGTGACAAGGGAAGTAGGCAATGTGGAGTGTCCAACTTATGGCACGAACACGTAAGTATATCCTCGTATTTGTCGTGACGTGAGGTTACTGAAAGTGAACTGAGTAGTATGCAGACAGCTATGATGTGTTGCTTTTTACAAACATCTAACAATAAGTAAACTAGGTGTATCTGTGCCGAACAGATCACTCGATGCCGCCGATGCGCAATGCACTGTTACAAAGAGAGCCGGCTAACGCGAGGTGCAGCATTTGCGATCAGCTTTTTATTTGCTCAAAAACGCCGCAAAAAACGCACACGTAGTGTGCTACCGTTTTTTTTAGATGACTGGCAGGGAAATATAGCCAACGACGTTTGGCAAAGCGTCGTGAAAAAGAAAAGAGAAATCGTTTGCCTGGGATCTCCAAAAACCCTCAGTAATAATTCAGATAACTAATCAGCACTTGAAATTGCATATCTTTAAAGTACACTGCGAAAGATTACTTTAAAACCTGAAAGTATTGTAAAGAAAGAACTTAAGTGAACTTCCCGATGGCTGACCACATACAAATACCTATGATGCCGTCCTGTGCAGAAAACTGAGATCTAAATCCGCACAAGAGCACAGCTTCTCATCAAGAGTTGAATACGGTGATCCTCAGGATCGTAAGACATGGTACGTCTCACCGAAATCACTTGAGATGGCGTGACTTCTTTGGGTGGCTTACTGGTAAGGTGTGAATTATAAATGGTATTCTCTCAGAGGGTTCGGGTATGCCTCATACCTCCTGCGGTTCATTCGCTGGGTGGTATATTCGCCTTTGCGCATTATGCCGTTTATATTACATGGTTCCTCTTTACGTATGCGAATAAACTCCACCAAACCAACCAATGCTGTATGTGGGAAGCGTCGTTCAAAAACATATGAAATGCTTGTTTAGAAAATTTTACATGCTACCTGAGACATGTACCTTTCTGCTTGTACTGCTCCCTGGTGTAAAAAGTACAGACCATGTGATCTCAACCATCACGTCTTCAACGGTACCCAAGTGAAACTGAAATGCGCTACTACTACTACTACTACTACTACTACTACTACTACTACTACTACCACTACTACACCATTAATCACAATCAGTGTGGCTCATCTAACGAGCAACTGCTTGCCCTCTTGCCTTATGATTTGCTGCTTCTCTCGCTAACTACACGCTCGGCAGTGTTGCAAAGTTCAGTCATATATCATTGGCCGTGCGATATCTACCTCGAACATATTCCAGATAGGCACGACGTATACAGATACTTGACTGTGCTGCTTTTTGTGTGAGTAAGTCAAAAATAGTTGCTATGAATGGGAGGAATTCGACGCGCAACTCAAGAGGAATTTTCCATTGAGCATCACACATTCAATGTGTGCGAAGAAAAAAAATGGTTCGTAATTTTTTAGATATTTCGATGCATCGCTCATACTAACGGACAAAACGTATAAATATCGGTCGCTGTGCCGGTAAAATGCGGTGCAAATAGTGATTTTCAGATGTAGCAAAGTTTAACTTGTCGCCTGAAAAACAGAGGAATACAAGCAGTTCTTGCTGAGTATAGCAACAAAAAAACGAGTTTAAAAAATTTATAAAGGTGAAATGACCTCTTAAATTCTAAGAACTCAATTGCTAGAAAACGAATTTATGTTCCTTTGCGACTGATAAGCTTATCACATAGTTCTCTAATGCTGCACGGGTATGAGCATTTTATGATCTTTATGTTTTATACTAAAATTGCTAACGAACAAAACGGTTATTCACTAAGCGTTATTTTGAAAAAGTTTATTTTTCTCGAAGTTTTTTCAATGCCTTTACCATATATGCTAGCCGATACCGTCGCCATCAATAATTGTAGATTCTACTCCATTGCCTTTTCAAGACGAAAGGTTGTTCAATACAAAGATCTTTTTCAATATCAATTCAGTTCCATATTCCACTATTGATGTGCAGTTCGAGCGAGGTGCTAGCATCAAAAACGGGTCTTCTTAATACTCATTTTGTCTCTTGAGTACGACACTGCGTTACATATGCTCTAAGAAGTCAATGCCGTCCAATTCGGACAGTTTCCATGTTACCATCTGAGCATTCGCCGCGCCTACCACATGCTAACGTAAATGATACAGAGCGGCTTAGCGCCGGCCAGCAAGCAAATGTACATATGTGCAATTCATCTGAACGTGTGCTCGTATAACCGCATTTATGTCGGTACCGTTTTATTATATACCTTACTGCCGCGTGTAGTTTTATTTATTCATGTGAATAAAGACTATTCTTCTTCTTCTTCTTCAAATGCAAATATACATAAGAAGATCAGTGCTCACTAACTCGGCTGGATGTGCCACATAATGTAGACAGTGTAGTCAGCGGTGTGCAACAGCGACGAAAAATTGACATTTTGAGGGTCGGCGACAATACAAGCTAATTGAAAGTCTGAAACTCTGTTTCGCAAAAGGAATCTGCCTTTACATAAAAAATTGTTTTGCTGAGATCGGAGGAGNAAGAATCAATGTGACATTGCGCATTTCATCTTTAACGCAAATTGCTACAAAGGAGCCCTAACGTTTCTAACCGACCGAAAATATACGTGGGCAATTGTTAACTGGACGTACTGTTTGAATGAACTGCATAAAAGAGAGGAAATGATGCGTGCGCTCGGCCAAACCAATTGCAAAAGCTGGACTTCATGTGCTTTTATGACTAGTCTCTAATGGCGGTCGAGGGTCATCAACCGGTGTATCGAAGTGGCGCGGGTTTGAGGATGGTAACTGTTCACGAGCCGGAGAAAAAGGTTCCCCCCTTCTTTTCTTCGACATGTCCCTGAATCTTCGAGTAAACCCCGCTGTAGAAAGCCGTGAACTAGAGTTCTTGGGAGCTTTATTCAGGGTAATGTGGTAAGTACGCTGAATGCGTCCTTATTCTCACCCCTCTTTCCAATGCTTTAACTTCTTCCTCGGTCAAGAAACGAATCGCTGCAAAGTAAAATAAAGCAGTGGTCGACAACAGGCAGCGCCATGTGAAATCTTATGAAGCCATAGTTTATCATCTGTAAAAATCAGCTACTTCTACGGAAAATTTGCAGAGCAACTTGAGCGCAATAAGTTCCCGACCCGTCCGTTACGTATCCGCAGTCGTTGCAGGGGCATTACGTAGAGGAAATGCTGTGCCTAGCAAAGACTCATCCTATCAGCTGCAGCTATCAGCTTGGCGTCACGTTATCAGCATACTATAAATTAATTTATCGGTGATTATTCTCATCGGCCCCATTTAATGGCTCCAACCAAAATGTTATTAATGTTGAAAACGTTAAATGTAACACAGTGGATAACGGTAAATTTAGGTGGTCGCTGCCGTGAGCGGAAAACAAATTTTTTATATTTCACATTCAAAAATTTTGACTTTAATTGATCATCATGCAAACTGGCGTATCGTCACTGCAAGCAAAAACGAATGTTCACGTATCGTCACTTTTTAGCATTCCCAATCAAGTCATCATATCATCTCCACAGTTGCAAATACGCAACCGAGTTCGAATTAATCGACTTAAGCTGTGAGTGGCTGATAACTCATCTCGACTAAAGCTGATAACTTATTTCGGTGCAATCAGCTTTGTTTTAGTGAGCTCTAATTTCTCTGCACGGTGTGCAGTTGGATGATGCTACCGTGAATTGTTTGCTGTTTTTAATAGCACTTAACTTTCAGCAACAAAATTTAAGCCAGCTAATAGTTGAGTATTGCGTTGGATGTTAACTCAACACAGACGTCGCAGTTCATCGCATACTTTCAAAATCGATACACAACATTCTCATTTCTTGACGAAGTGCTATATTAAAGGGTTACGGAACAATATGCTCAACAGCAATAATACTTTATTATGCTAGTGGGCAGTATTTTTGGTAACTGAACTCACTCGACTTCCATTTTTCGACAGTGTAGATCATTTGATTTCGAAAGAACTCATGTGACTTCTACAAAATGTGTAGTATTGTTTAAATTGTCGACCGGAACGAGCGAAGGGAACACGCAGTAATGTCTGCCTTGGTTTTACTGAACGCCATTACATCGTCTCCAATTTATAAAATCACCAATAAAAGGATTTATCAAAGAGCGTTTACTACGTAAATGTCACCCATTTGGTTGAAGAAAAGCAAATTGTACCTAGCAACCAAGTGATTAGCGTCACTCTTAAGATTTTTCAGGCTAATGAAGACGACGACTTAGGCCATCATTACAGCGATAGGTCGGATCCTAATTAATGGATTCCAATATATCAAAACAGACTTCTACCATAAAACGAACGTAAGCGTAGGACACATTACTTGATAAAATAGCCTTGCACAAATGAGCGTACATTACAGAATTACTGCAACAAATCAATTCAGAGTTAACAGTATGTAGTAAACTGCGTATATTATAAGCGGCCTTACATTGAAGAAGGAAGACACCTTTTTTTGAAGTGAAGTTTCAAAAATTACTGTATGTTGAGCGGTCAGTTTATGGTTCCAAAACAATCGTGCATGTTTTTAGGCCGGCCATGGAACGCACAATGGAAAAATCGTCAGCAAAAGCAGTACGCCTATCCTGACACGGTTTCATCTATCAGGTTTTTTTTTGAAAATTCGAATATTACGTAACGCAATACACAAGTCATTGTAACGTTACAGGACAGTTCACTCTAGAAAACGTTCACTCTTCACCTACGTAGATTAAAACCGCACAGAACTCTAAAGAGAGAGGAATGGCTTATACTCAAACGTGTGTTTCTGAAAGTGTTTATTACAAAGGGTTTATCATAACCTTTTGTTCAGCCTTCTCCTTAAGAACTAAAATGGTCTGATAAAGTCCATTACGATGTCCCATACAGTTTATGGCTTTGCTGATAACAACCGTTGTTAACAATATTTGTTGGTATTTTTTCGGCCGCAAAATGTAGGAAGAATTTGAATAAGAGGGGGTCGTGGAGAGAGGTAAAGCAGGTAGGTAGGTAGATAGATAAAGTAGATAGGTAGGGGAATAAGGTAGATAGGTAGATAAGGTAGTTGAGCAGGTAAGGTAGGTAGGCAGGTAACGTAGATAGGTTAAGGTAGGTAGATTAGGGCAGGTAAGTAGGTCAGGTAGGTAAACCAGATCGGCAGACAGAAACTGTAAAGTGGATGGGCAGGTAAAGTGGCTAGGTTATGGTAGGCAAGTAGATAAGGATAGGTAGGTGAGGTAGCTAAGCGGATAAGGTAATGAGGCAGATAAGGCAGGTAGGTAGGCAGATAAGTTATGGTGGATAGAACGGTAAGCTATGTAAGTTGGTAAGGTAGGTAGGTACGTCAGTAACAAGGGCAGAGGAGATAGTTGGTAAGAGAGAGGCCTAGAGCGAGAAATATATGTATTATGCTTTACATAAAAATGTAATTTAAAAAATGCGTTGAACTGCGTTACGGCGCGACACCTTTAGTACGAAGATGCTCTTCTCTGTTGTGGACGTGATAATATGAAATGCAGACATAATCGAAAGGCGCGGTGTTTTCTTCGGCCTGAACATGTAGCTCCTGCCCAAGTTGCAAAGCCGGCATTGACTGGGTCAGGGATATCCTTTTTTTGCATCCCTCGCGATTTGGTTGGCTTCTTAAAATTGCAAAAGGTAAAACGGCGAACCTCAGGGAAGGATTTGTCATGAAATCTCTTGGCAAGGCACAAGACAGGGTCTATTTTCCTCACTTTTACTGGATCCGGGCACGGAGACAGCGGTACGAGGTCGTTAGCACTCCATGACCCCTTGCCACATGCCATATTGCGGCCTAATTGAACAAACAGTAGCGGAACTATGGTCGCGGAAAGAGTTTCAAGACCCGAAATGTCACCGGGTAATTTTTCCGGAAATAAACAAGCAACTGCATTTTTTTGAAAGTTTCTCCGAAACACTGTAGAGGCCCCGTAGACATCTCCTAGAACCAGTAGAGAAAAGGGTGAAAAATAGTTTTCCAACTTGGGTTGCGCACAGTTAAAGTATTTTCTGGAAAAATTCACATATTTCGAATAACCTTCATGGACCCGCACTCATAATATTAAAACGGCTTAGGGATCTGTATAAAAAGCAAAAAAAGAACTAAAGCAAAACCAAGCAAACCCTTAATGAGGTGTTGGCAAATCTTCTTAAAAATGGAATTTCGTTTTTCATAAAAATTTTAAAGAGAACGTTTTAAATTGGGGAGCCGAATGAAAGAGATCAGTACTCCTCTATCCAAAGCGTAATCGAAAAAAAAAACTGAAACAAAATTAAAAATAGAAAAGCAGTCGACGTTGATGCTATCCTTTGCATAACGGATAACCTGAAAATTTTGCGTCTTTTCACATCGATAAGCCATTCGCTACATATAAACGGCGAATAATTTGGCTGTCCGCACGATAAAAATGCGACATAAATATTGCTCAAACAACTTCGACTAAATTCAAACAGCCATGAAAAATAAGTGGCCTGCATTACTGTGGAGGACACCTTGACAGGTCTAAGGAATTGGTCACAGTATTTACGCAGTTGTGAAAGCGCACAATACGACCAAAAGTTCAGTGTTCACGAACCAGAAGATGTACGGTGACCAATTCACCAACGGAAATGCATCAATCACAGAATAATTCTGGAATGGTAGGCGAGACAGATCAGTAATAAACCGTTAAAGGTATGTGAGATGGTTGAAACTTGTGACGGTAACGTAAGTGATTTGCGTATTCGCTACCATTGGAATGTTGAGCAACATAGGAATATAGTTACGTTGCAGTTGAATGTCGCAAGCACGCATCACTGCCGTGAAAATGGGATGGATTGCTTATGAGCCATTTCATCCATCAGACGACACCACCATCAACGGCTCAGTGGTCAGTGGCCAAATTTTTTGATCAACCGACCTGCTTATCAATGCAGAAAAATGAAATAGCCTGAAGCAACGAAAACTTAGACAACCAAAGACAATTTCATGACATAAAGTAACAAAAATCCATGAAGCTCATGCATAACTTAGAATATAGAAAGGAAGTTCAAGAACTGAAAAAACTCACATTAATCATTTCGATGGGCTGATTTAATTAATCAAAGCGGTGATTAATAATTATTAACAATAGTTAATAATTATTAATTAACTGCTCACATTACATTAATCAAAAACTAATCATTAATAAAACATAACCTTCGATGGACTGTCGAAACGAAATTAGTGTCGTACCATTTAAAAATTACAAATAATTCAAGGAAATGAAATTAGTGTCGTATATAAATCTATGCAAATAAAAATTTTATCGGTACAGATATAACCGGTGGCATGTAAACTTTCGAACTTAACTCTAAAATGGAGCAAAGAAAAGTTCATCTTGATGACGCTGACTTTAAAATTGCCTTTAAACGACTCTAGCTCGAATGCGTCCATAGAATCCCAATTCTCCTTCTTAATCGCTAAACATCGCCCTCACTTAAAATGGCTCAAACATGTTACGCACGAATTTCGAGCAAAAAAAAGCCAAAAATCAAACATACAGTACTAAAAAATGATCGAGCAGCAATTGCTAAGCTAGCAAGAAGCTAATGTTTCACTCCACTGTTAGCACCGCTGAAACGTCATGATTAGCGGCTTCTAGTGAAAACTCCTTGGGTAGCACAAAATTCTGCGCGATCCCGACTGTTGGTGAAATGAAAGATAGCCGAATAAAATTAAGTCGTCCG
>JPKZ01001136.1:20365-30506 GCA_000803305.1 Toxocara canis | reverse complement strand
AGGTTGGGGATTACAACACTTCATTATATTAGATTAGGAGCAACGCCCTAACGTTTTGAAATGTTCTTCTCGTAAAGAAAACGTATGAAACTATATTTACTATTTATACTCCTTCGATTGCACATAGCAGTTTTTCGACGTTAAATCTCTTGCGTCCTTGTGCATGCGATGTGTGTAGTTGACAGCTGTCCTGACTTTTTGGTTTGTGGTAAAAAATTTTCCTTCTTAAATAAGACATGTACTGGGGCAACCTAAAAACTGTTGCAGAGGGTGCACCTTCTCCCCCCTCCCTTCCCCCCTTAAAAACGGAGTTTTCAGCTTACACAAACGATCGACCGATTGGGAAAAATATGAATGAATCAATGGTCGCTCGTCCGCATGAGCGAAAATTTGAATGCATTATTGGCGCAGTATGAAATCGCAGAATCTTCCCTTCCACCAACTCTTCATCCATTGGCCAATACCCCCAGCCCGCTCACTGCCTCTCCCCCGCCTATTCATGTTGTTGAGCCACTAAAGCACCTGAAAGCGGCTTAGTTGAAACATATATTCGTCGATAGATGTTGCTAGAAAGTGTGCAATGAGTGATGTTAGTGTGAAAAATCAAGAGGTAATAGGACAGTGACGTAATAATAATGTGCCACCTGTGCGCTAATAGGCGATCAATGCGATAATCAGTGGCATTTGTATGCACACACATTCTTACAAGGCCACTTGGCACACTTCATGCTGTGACGCATCTGCCCACCTGCTCCACTTCTCCTTCTCAGCCCATCCTTAGCGGAAGTAGACGAAGCAAGTAGGCTAACAAACTTAATTCCCTACTGTAATTTACAAATTTAATAAAGCAAGAGAAGACAATGATACGGACTGAAAGATGTCATCGGAATTTGAAATCAGTACAAATAGACAAATAAGGGATGCACTTTCCGTCACAATTCTTCATCTGTTGTTACTTACGCGAATCTACTGAATTCCATAAAAATGAGAATTGGGCGTCAACAAGCTGCCCATTAATATTTGCTGCTCAGTTCGACAAGAAATAATTGCAGGTCTAGAAAGGTGCCAATAAAAGTCAGTTTCGAATATCACACGAACAGAAAAGTTAAACAGATCAGTTGCTATATTGGGCAAGATGGCACTAGCAGTCAGAAAACAGTGGAAAAGGGGTTGTGAGAAGGACAATAAAACCAAGGGAAATCAAGGTGGCAAGGTGTTATACAGAAGCTCCTCAAACAATAGCATATGCGTCTCGAGGTATTTCACACCTCTACAGCCACCTAGCAGTGCTGAAAAACTGACTGGTTGCGTCACCTTAATCAAGCCCCCCACATGATCCTCTCTTGGCAGTGTTTTTACCCTCTTCAATAGTGCCCAACCATCTGTCCATTTTTCAGTGTACAGTTCGCTTGAAGCAAAACGTCAAATAATTATTCGAATAATGGAGTGGCTGATTTTTCATTTTTGACCAAGTTGGGAAGACAAATTGCTCGTTGTGCGAATAAAGTGGAAATAAAAAGAAATGCACACATACGAGACAGTTCCCGATGAGTGTTTTAAAGAATTTTTTCTCATTCACCCCTAGGCCATCAGAACTGAGCAATTTCGTAGAGAATGCATGCATATCAAGCCCTTCTTTATCCCTTCCTTAGTTCATCTTTGTCAACTCT
This sequence comes from Toxocara canis, assembly GCA_000803305.1. NCBI lineage: Eukaryota > Metazoa > Nematoda > Chromadorea > Rhabditida > Toxocaridae > Toxocara > Toxocara canis. The sequence goes on along the minus strand of JPKZ01001136.1, from coordinate 28,836 downwards.
TACGACCAGAAGCGAAGTGTATATATTTGCGCTAACAATATGAAAGCTTGGCGGAAGGCGTAACACTTCCATCATGTTCATCGAATTCTTGTTTTTCATCAGGTGTGCATGCATATGTAAACGCTTCGATAGGTTCAAGCAGATTCCGAACCCTTCAACTAATTCAACTGCTTCCACTATTTGTAGGGAGGGGAAGCACCTACCTGAATAAACTTGAAAAAATCAAAAAAGCCTAGCCCTATCCAAACATAATGTGGCGTTCGTTCATCTCCAAGTGCTTAAGGAAGGGAAAGTGACAGCATACCAGTTACTCGCCAACAACAGTGTGTTGATCTTAGACATTTTCCGGGAACTGGCACTCTGCGAATAAGGAAGACACTGGCGCAGTTCGTCGAGTGCATCGTTCAAATCGTGCATGCGCTTGCGTTCTCGCGAATTTATACTCATTCTCAGCACACTCTGCTCCTGTAATCATCCATCTCAACAGTATTTACTAACTGTACTCGAATCAGCAACCAGATACGCACAAACAGTCGATTCGTGTGCATGTTGAGACAATGCTAGACAGGGGGTCGAACAACACAAAATGACATTCGCTCGTGGATCAGTAACAAAAGAATACGCACGACTCGTCATCAGTATAAAACATGATGTGCTAACGCAGCGAACCGCTCACAACTGCAAAAGTATATAAAACATAGCGGAAACCGACTACTGGCACTTTCACAACGAATTCACATTTGAACGGCAACAAAAACTGAAACGTTGTCGAGAAAGGTTCGCCCACGATCCGTCCACAAAGTCGTAACGCTAAAATGTCACATCACTAAGGCAGACGGCTCATCGAACATTTTCCTACGGATATAATCAAGAGAGCAACTGTCACACAGTTTAACCTTAACGAGAAGCGAAAATTTAAATTTCATAACGGGATGTTCTTCAGATGAATATAAAACGAAATTAAATTCTGCCAGAAATTATCATTATCGGAAGCAAATCCAAACTGTCAATTATTCTGTCCCGAAACACGTTACAGTTATCAACTGAACATTACGTAAGAGGTTTTTTTAAAAGCAATTTCGAGAAAAAGGCAATAAATTGTTAATAGAACGGTCAAACACAAGTAGAAACGGACTGCTATTGTTGTTTAATAATTTGTTCAATTTTGCATTATACTTCGTTAAGTGAGAATCACCTTGCTAATAAAATGATAACGACTTAATTAAACTGGAAAAAAAAAACTCAACATTTAACAAAAAAGACGGCCCAACGAATCCAAAAAAAGGGAGGACGTCTTAGGAGTGATAAGAGAGAAAAGAAGCGAAAAAAGCTAATGGAGAAACAAACAATCACTGAATAAAAGTGATGGTGAAGACAACCGTGGGACTGTAGGCTGCTCTAAGAGACATTAATCGAAAACAATTTTTGCAGTCAACCTTGTCTGCTAATGTCCTTGAGCATACATACTGCTGCAGCAACTCAACGTTTTTAATGAGATCTCAAGAAGACATTATAGTATACATTTATAGGAGAAATGGATTGCTGCTGTTTTTCAGTAACTTGTTCTATTGCTACTGTACAGAAACTTTGGAAAAAAGGCCATGAAAAATTCAAAACATTCAAAATGTCTTAAAGAGTACTCTAATATGCATTGTTTTGCTTGTCACGACCCTTGAAAGTGAAAACGAAGCTATACGCATGAGCCATACGCATGAGACTAAAACTCAACACTGCTTCTATAGGATTATCCCAACCGGTGCAATCAATTTTCGTTGCTGTATAGTATTGCGGGGGCGGCAATAGCTCAGTGGTAGGGGCCCCGCTTCGCATGCGGGGATACCTGGATTCGATTCCCGGCTGCTTCCCATCATACCACTGACAGCCCAGCTAGCGAGTGGTATTAATAACTAGCTACAACAGCCAAAGGGATGGCTGTGCTCGGCGTGCGATTGCCTCAGTAACATCGAGACACCGCACTAAAGGCCCGAGCGGTAAGAATAAGAATAAATAAAGTAGAAAATACATATTAATACATTTAATGTATTAGTCTGCTAACTAACAACTAATAATACTGCAAGACAAGTTCATTTGGATGTCGATGCTGCCCTCGAAAGATACCGTAACCCTAATTAGTGTTCATGGAAACGCACATTAAGAACGTTATATGCGCTCATTGATGCGCAACAGTTGACGACAAAAACGTTTCATGATAACGCTTAAAGGTTTCACCTTTTGATGTTCGTTTACAACGAAATCGTAGTAATTATGATACTTGTTATGACCATTAGCAGCACAAAGAAGTCGTCAATATGGAAATGTATTAACTAAAGTGGGAACGCACCGATGAATGGCAGAGAATTTGAATAGCGGGGAGGCTAAAAGGGTGGCCGAAGTGGGGGAGAGGGCAAGGACCGAGAATTCTCGCACACGTGTTTCAGTATTTTCGCACACGTGTTTCAGTATTTTCGCCTGCGCCAAGAAACAAAAGGTAAATCGATTTATTTGCTTGTAGCCGCTAATGGGCTGCTTAGTTTCGGTTCAGATTCCACATAATCATTGCCCACTTACGTAACGGCACAACCGCCGCACTATAAACAACTGAAAAAAATGTACTGAAGAATTTGTAGCCGACGTAATGAAAGCAGTATGAAAGATACCGTGAAGATCGTCACAACGTGCGCTCTTTGAGAATTTCTTAGTCTGCAACAAGTATAGTGATTTTACGAGAAAAACTGCAAAAAATATATGCGGCTTTCAAAAAAACCTATGCTTCTTGAATCATCTCAAGGAAATGAAATTCGATCAGTCGATCCAGTTCTCTCTCTTTAGTTTGGCGCAACTTACTTTTCTTGGCTTCAGAGTATTTCTCGCACAGATGGCCAACTTTGTTCGCAATGTTTAAAGCGCGATTCGCCGAATGACGCAGGGCAACGTTTTAGATAGAAGAAAAGCTATACATCCTTCCCGATTTTCAACTGTTACAGTTCCTAAATTTAAAATTACAAAAAATCTTAAGCAGATTGAACTAGACCATTAGAGGGGTCAGAACTTCTTCGATGCTGATGAAAATTCCTCAAAGATTGGAACGTTCATCCATAGATGGTCAGAAGCAGAGCTGAATTTTGATACCAGAGCATTTAGGTGGAAACAGGCAGATAAACGTTTCAAAATTTCCCTAAGATGCAATTATTGGAAATGCCTATTGGTGCACAACGCATAGAAGAGAATGTTTTTGATTTTTTAAAGGAAACTAAGGCATTTTATAGTTTTGCATGCTTTACTTCAATTTGTAATACTTCACAGTCCATATTTTTAGCGAAACCGGAACTCTTAACAAAGCAGTTGAAAAGAGCGCCAAAACACTGGTGCGGTGAGTTCCTTCTCTAGCACTGCTTAAACGATTTATTAAATGGCCGCAACCCAATTGAGAAATGTGCAACAGTAGACATTTTTGCACAACCCGCGATTAAATAGTTGCTTGCTGAGGCGCACTGTGCGCTGACTTGTTTACGAATCAGAAATACCGATGTCAGAATCATAGAAATTTTCGGGCTCCATTTTTCAAAACTATCAATTCATCAAGCGTAAGTTCAAATCCAAGCTGTCCTTGCTGCAAGGTAGAGTATGCAACGTCCTGCGCCGTGTTAGATTACATTTCGGTTACAATTTGAGGGCAGTTATTCCTCCAACCTCTTCTTCCCGCTTTACTATTATCGATGTCCACAGCTGATCCAGAAATCCATGAATCCTTCTCAATTTTATTTTAATAACCTCGGAATGCCGTAGATTATTCTCGCCAAATTTCATCGTAGAAGCTTTCCTAGTTCGTAAACTGGAATTATCGGACAGACGGGCAGACGGCAATATATACATGCACATGTAAAGCAAAAAATGACCAGCCCATAATGCTCTTTCGCAATTATGGGAAATGAACGGTGAAGAAAAAGCAATATGCACAGGCACAAATGCTTATTAGTGGACTTTAGTTGCTCCTAAAATGCACCCTATATTGGCTACTAAGTAAAACCAGTCTAATAACGATTCCCTTCAAGAACATCAGCATAGGGTTTATGAGTACGTAATAAAATTTCCATGTTAAAATGCACTAGACGGAAAAAAATAGGGCTACGGAATTTCTCGAATTTCGATCTCTCGTTGTAGAGTTTTGGCTTTGCGATTATGACGTTCATTTGTGCAATCTTACAAGGACCATTGCCAATACGTTAGAAAAGTATTGCAAGAATGGCATGAAACGCTTTTTTTCTTTCATTTCCGATGAGAACAGAATTACCTATGTATCATTCTATAAAAGTGGTCTATTTTAAGGCATTTTTTAAAAGAGGTAAAAGTGTACAAACAGAAAAAGAAATACGTTAAATTATTCGTGCATAATGTTGTTGAAAGCGCAAATGCACAAAACAACGTTAAAGTGGAAAAACGCTTGCGAAGGGACAGAGAAGAAGCGAATCTTGTAAATTTCGAACTTATCGCGTACGAAAATTGGTGCAGTCCCTGAGAAAAGAAACTCGAAATATGCATATGGTAGAAACATGATGAGAAAAGTAATGTTGAGAAGATGATATGCCAGCAACCATAAAAAACACCGGAATGAGTGACGTTCTAATTGCATCTTTCATTTATGGATCGCTGAAGCAGCATTTCTAAAGATTCCTCAAAACCCTTAATGGAAATTTAAGTAGTTTTATTTGTCAAACGGAGCAGCTCTTATAAATACGTCTTTTACATATAATTTACAATATTTGCCGCTGAAATACGATTTTGGCCTTAATTGATTTAATTCAACTGAACAATGCCATTTGGAACAGTGTATACGTTAAGGTTGCATCGGATTTCGGTGCTTTTGCGTTTCAGTTCCGACTTTAAGAAAACATAACGGAATTTCGATCTCTTTGGCTCTCGATTTTCGGGAAACCTGACGTCTTTTTTTAACGCTTCCACACCGATTCTAAAAAAGGACTCCGATACAGCCGCAGTACCACAGGATATAATTAATCTGCGATGCGACCTGCTTTGTTCCCCAAACTTTCAAATGTTTTGTTTGTTCTGGCTTGCTTCCTTTCTCTACCGTTATAATGCTTTCGACCACACGGATGAGAAGAGATAAAACAATTGGATATGCTTGCTTTACCTCTTCATTTAGTGCGTGCAGTTTGTTGGCTTTTTCCGAGTTGACTCGTTTCCTCCTCACATACGGTTCGATCTCTTCCATACTCAGTAGACTGTTCTGAAAGCTACAGTACTGTGGACAGAATTTGCTGGCATTAAGCTAATACAGGTTCATTAATTAGGAGATACAAATCCGATGGATGCAGAAATACTTCAGCCAGCAAGGATGCGCTAAGACTGTTAGCACGAACCACGGAACTCTTGCGTGCAACAAAACTTAACATTACCGCTTGTCACACTCTCGAACTTTAGCTAATGCCCAAAGCACCCTTGTCCTTTCGATTATGTGTGTATTAGATCGGAAGGCTGCAAGCTTTTTTTCTGAAACATCTCCCCAAACATTTGCGACCGCTTGCATACGTGGAAGAGCTCGCAAGCGACGCACAAATAATCCACTTGAAACAGGCAGTCCCCCAATCATGCGAAAAAATTCCTCAACCTATCGTTTCACGCTTACGAGCAACTAAAGTCGTTCCATCAACACCTTGATGAAACAGCAATCATCAAAACACCTCAACATATATCCAGCAAACGAGATGCTGCACTCCAGAGAATTTTTTTTCATTAAAAAATCCAAAACTCACAGCTCTGGGTGAGTCGTCCGTTTCACTCATCATTGAGGCGAACACGACTAACTGACTTCTACATTTGTCTTTGTGCGCTTAATGCTGCACCGACCACGCCCCACTCTTGCGAACGTATTGGTTGTGAATCGAAAGAGGCGGAGCAAAACATCGCGATTGGTCGCTGACTGATTGAAGAGGAACGAATTTGTTTGACACAAACAAGACCATGTTCTCTGCGACGCCCTCCCGCGTCGTCTTATACGGTAACACGGCCATTCAGCACAGCCAATCTGCTCGCTTGCAAATTAGATTATCAAAATTCACGCGTTCCGTAGACACCCGTTGCGCTATTGTGCATGCAGCAACAGAGACACATGGCTCGCAAATGCATTTATACAACTCGAACAATCACATTTTCAACTGCTTCATCGAAACGTCAAACATACGCATCTCACCAACATCTTGTATTTGCGGAAAAACTTCTACAAAAAGAGAAAAGAAAATCAACGTTCTTGCAGGTTAGCTAAGAGAAATTCGTATTACTTCCTTGCCTCTACAGCATAACATCTAACACGCAAAATTTTGCTCAAGAGACGATCATGTACGATAGCAGTCGAAAAAAAAAGCGAGGATCCAAAAAGCTTCTCCATACGCGATCAAGCAAGCCGGACCTTGTGTGCCCAAAAATCTCTTTATCGCCGATGAGTACCCCACTCTCAAAATGACTTCGTAAAAAAGGCGTTTCATCTTTCAGCCCGAAAAACGTATAGCCTCAAAATCTGTATATGAGACTTTAGAGAGAGAGTCTTACAATACAATCTGTTGCAGGGTAAGACGGCAAACTGAGCTGATATTTATCGGCTAGTGACTGTGGCACAAAACGACCACCAAGGTAATGTGTGACGCCAGACGCATATCGCGCACATAGTTTGGGTGCCGTCAGCGAGATTAGCACACTTGGCTTTATTGCCACCCCAGCCGATGGTGGTCCATTCTCCACATGCCAACCTGTAAAGCAATTCCCATTAATATAACCTTGCATATCTTCTAAATCATTCATCAAATATAAAACTTTGCGGTGTATTAAGTGATGTTAGGTGGCACCGATTTCACAACTATTTACCACATTACTCCGAACAAATTGTTAAATTATTACCCTCCTGTGATTATCTCATGAAGAGGAGAAAACCAGCTTGTCGATCGACAGAGTCACCTCCCTGAAGAACATTATAAGGAAGCTCGATCACATGAGGCTCCTCATTTTCGTCCAAAGCACAAAATCGCTTCGGAAAGAAACGAATTCAAGACTTCCAAGCATAGCATATTTCTACTCTCTAAACAAGAATTCCAAACATCATAAAGTTGAAAGGATCAAATTCGGATCGGTTCGTATTTAGCTGTTGTGATAATGCTCAGGTGCATCAGCGTCGCTTAGAGACCTCACAGAAACGAACTTATCACTTCTCACAAAGACCTGAACATTTGGGAAAAAGTGATTTAACAACAAATCAGTTCTAAAAGCGAGGATAGGGCATTCCATTAATAACACTGCCACCTTAAACTGTTTCATTTTCTCGAATACATCAAGGAAAAGAAGGGTTGGACAACACGATGGGAACCGCGATGCACGATTATTTGAAAATTAAACACAGCCGGTATCTCTTCATTACTGTTCACACATTCACATACACACACACACACACTACATACATATTGCGATAATAATTTTCATTCCTCCTACTTAAAAACAACGCTTCTTATCATCTTTCTCTAAGGAAATTTTTTTCTCCAAAAGAAAAACCATTGTTACTCTCGAAGATTCGAAGAAAGATAAAGAATTATAAATTTGAAACAGCCTGCTTGTAGCAAGCTGACGCTCAAAAAAGCATCATTCAAAGAGACCCTACCGTAATTTCAAACAGTCGCACTGTTTACGTGAGATCATGTGCATAACTAGTGGACAAGCTAAGCATGTGGCAAATGCGATATGCGCTTTTGCATGATGAACACCAGAAACTCTTGCAAAACAAACGACTAGCGACGCATCACCAAAAGTAATGTTACTTTATGGTGGACTCGAACTTCGAACAAAAAAGATGCACTCGTTCCCCTCTCAAACTGATCAAAGAAAAATTTTCATGACCACTGCGAACGTTACACTGAACTCAAAAAGCCACTGCTCCCATTACATCTTACCACCCAAACAATTTTCCCATCCGCAAAGTATCCACTCGGCGGTTAGCTACGAACTAGGCGGTCGTTTGATAAAAGAATATCTATCGATTCGACGGTTCCCTACATCGCCCTAACATAGTGGTTAAAATAATTCCAAAGGCGTGACTTGCAATTTCAACAAGTCCTCAGCTGCAAAACGTTTACTTTCTAGTTTACGTATGCGTCTTCAAATGCACCCAAGAAGCAATGTCAACAAGTAAGCAAATTCTTTTAGGACAACTGTTTTCACCTTAAACATCTCAAAAGATGTTCAAATGACTTTATGCAATAAAAATCAAACAAAATCTTTTTACAAATACTTATACCAGTACGAGTTTATTATTTATCTTCAGGCACAAAGGAACGAGTAAGGAAGTGCTAAAGGCTTTTGAAAGCTTTTAGGTTTTTTAAAGCTTTTGAGGCGCAGATTGATTCATTCCAAGCAGCCCATATTTCATTTTACGCAGCAAACCGTTAATTAGCTCAACAAACCCCCCCCCCCCC
>JPKZ01001136.1:0-19999 GCA_000803305.1 Toxocara canis | reverse complement strand
CCCCCCCCAAAAAAAAAAAAGAATCTATGAATTATTCAAGAAAGGGATAATGCGTACCACATTCCAGATTTGCACGCTTTCTGAAAGTCTCTGAGAAAAACGCCACAGATAAACGAAAACAAACAAGCACACACATACACATGACCTGACAAGGTAAGACTAGAACGCGGCTTACATCGCAATGCAAAAACATGAACTCCGTTCCTGAAAAATGAAAAAAAAATGTTATTCTTGCCATTCGCACGAAGGCTGCGAAAAGAGCGCTACCTGACAGCTTGGTTTTGCATTGTGCAACATAGTAAGGGCGAACAAGCGTAATGCTAAAGTATATAACAACCTCTTCTAGCACTGAAATGAACTTTCACAGCTTAAACTGTAAAAGATTTGAATAAATATTGACAACAAAAAAAAACTCTTTGAACCCAAAATTTCCGGCGTCTTTTCCTGGTCACCGAAACCTCTCCTGACTGCCGTCTCTATCTACACCCACTTTTTTCTGTATTTGGTATTGTAACATTATATGTGGACCATACAAACAGTGCACATAAACTGTTCCGCTTTATCAATCCAGATGACGTCAAAAAAGCGAATGGGAATGGATGGCACAGTTAAGGAGAACGTTTCACTAAAACGCAATAAAAAGAGAGCTGTAATGGAGGTAACGGGTTTTCGCAGCGGGAATACCACTCGCTCAGTAACACTAACATTGATTTGTCCACAAACGCACATACAAATGCGACGCCGATCACACATAAGGTGAGAAAAAGTGGCCTTGTTTTGTCAACAGCACACGCTTTAACGAGCATTCATGTAAATGAGATGAAAAGAGTGCCCGCATGCGGCGCCTTTTACCTCAGATACGTACCCGCTTGGCCTCAACCTTTTTAGCAACAAAAATAAACGACGACTGGTAGCAACGCCATCGCACTGTAACAACCACAATAACGCCCAATACGATGGTTTCGTTGCTGTTGAGATTGGGATCGATTTTTACCGATTGAAATCTTCTATTCATTTATTTGTTTGTTTTTGTAGGAAACAAAATCCGTTTCCGAACGAATATCCTCGGTCAGTCAGCGAAAAAAACATGCTTTCCAAGTATTAAGAACTTTATTCAACAAGAAAAGGTCCCTTCTTCAGAGCCAATTAACGACAGCATCGCTCAAACGTAAACAGTTGCAATAAATGCCGCCTTCAAGATCTACTGGACTACCGAATGAAACGTTCCGTACAAAGAGCCGAGGGCAAACCTTTGGCACTTGAAAGTGATTAAAACCCTGTTACAAACGGAATCAAACGATGCCCGGGAAAGTGCCTTATGCATTTTGAATGTTCAACGCAAATTTGCTTGATGAAACGTCAAAAAATAAAATGCAACGGTAAATTAATCTTAAAAGTTCGGATGAACTCAGAAGCGGAGATGCCACACCTTTCTTTCCTGCGTGAATATAAAGGTAATGCCGCCTCGACACCTATTAACACGCACACCCCGAGGTTGGCAGCTCTGTTTAACAGCAAAAGAGACCACACACAGCGATGGACGTTTAGGAACGAAAGAGTCCTAAAGTCAGGTGTGGGACGGAAGGGGTGAGATAGGGGAGATAGGGAGGTGGAAGGGAAGGGGTGAGAGATGGGAAATAGGGGGGGTAGGCAAGCTGAAGAAAAAACCCACTTGTAATGCAGAAATGCAAAAAACTGCATACCCATCTCGAAAATCTTATTTTGCTATGTAGGTCAAATTTAGGTTCGAGAAGCCTGACTGAAACGCTGCAGGGTATGAACATTCAAATGTGAAACTCAAATGAAGATACTGCAATGCACAAAGACGCCTCGATTATAAGTTCTGTTCCACTGTATTAAGAATGTTACTGACAAAAGTGACAAATATATGAAAAAAAACCTTCAAAAATTGATCGTTCAGTCAGCCTTTCAAACCCAAAATATTCGTTTTCGAAAGATAGCCCAAATCACCATGAAAACAAGAGCTCATAGTTAAATAATGCTACTTCGAAAAGAACACTTATGTCAGAGTAAAAGAGATGATAGCCAATAAAGAGTCAAATCCGTTAAACGATTTAAAGCTTTTCGCTTATTATGGCATCTTAGAGGACTTATATCAAACGGTGCAGTGATTATGTTTAAAACCAACCATCTTCTTTGCATGCTTGATCCAAAATTCGCTTTCGGAGGGGAAGCGGAGAAGAAAAAGCGGATGTGGAGGGTGGGAGGGGAGGGGGGAGGGAAGGGATAGGGGAGAGAAAGCGCTTGCTACGCACAAACCAGCTTCTTGATCATGTAAGTCGCAATGATTGCACTTTGTCTACACGATGGGAAAAATGACGGAACGTGAAGAAATGCTGAAGGGAAAGGAAGTTAAGGAGGGGCAACGGACGCTGCATGTTATGTGTATGAATTTTACTGTTTTACCAAACAACATTGAAATATTTTTGAACAGATACACGATAACGAGTAATTAACACAACGCAACTACTAATTTCGCCAATGACGTAAGACCGTTTTGGTCCCTGAGGCCCAGTGAGTGAGACGCGAAGCCGAAGCTGGCGTTCGTATTGGTAAGAAAACCCCCAAATTTTCAGCGTACATCGGCAAGGAAATGAGACAGATATAAACTGTAAGGGCCAGCGAAAGAACAGACAGCATTCAAATTTGGGTAGCTCATCGTTTGCTGATCCTCCACGAGCGAATGGTCAGCGATTGTCTGAAGACGCCTCGAATACATTGCCTTCTTTGCGTTGCATGCATATTCTTCTCACTCAAAATACGAGCGAGGGGGGAGGATCGGGAAAAGGGGGGAAGGGGAGGAAACCGTAGAAGTACGTACCCCCTCTGCTGATGCAAAGTATTTTTAAGACACCACAAGGCGCAATCAGGGAAAAAAAATTTTTTTTGCGATTAAAAAACCCACTCAAATTTGGGAAATTTTTCCTCATTAGGTCGGACGAGATCAGCTATAACCTCCTGCACCCACCTAACAGAAAAGATCAACTACATATCTACAGTGTGCTCACAATTAAAACTCAAAGGCAAATCAAGTTTTGTTCAAGTTGGCGCATCGATGGGCCAATAACGTCACTTCGCTTTCTCACGCTGAGTTAGAAAGAGCACAACAACGACCTTTTGATAAAAGGCAATATTCTATCACCAGTGTTCTATAACATTAAAAAAGCCTCTTTACCCCTTCTGCAAGGAAGCTTAAGAATGTACAAGCTATGAATAACGAACAGAGGAACTCACTTTGGGTGGTAACGAGTTTCAATCAAAGGGCAGGGTCTTCACTCAACATAAAACGTGCATTCATCGTCTTACTGCCAAAAAAATTGTTACCCGAGGGGATGTCGACAGAGAAGACTGGTACGCTGCTCTTTGTTACAGCATCAATTATCGTATCGAATGGAGACGTCAGTGGAGGTCTGAAACTGAATCCGAAGATAGCATCGACGATCAGGGAGTAGTTCTCCGAAATATAAGAAGGACTGCTTGCTAAGTCCACATCTTCAAAGCTGATGCCCATCTTCGTCACCTGAGTCACCAGTCGCTTCATCAACTCTGCATTCGACTTTTTCGGATACAGTATTGAAGGTGTGTAGCCCTGAACGTTGTGAACCATTTGCATACTCTGTCAGGAACGTTTCAGTCACATACATATACAAATGCACGTGCGTCCTCCGAGAGAAAACGTTTTATATCGACATCCGAACTTTGTAGGAGATAGCCTGTTCATGTATGATAACATACCTCGATCTTCGCCAAATTTGCACTGTAAATTTGAACGAAACTTTTGCGAAAAAAAGGTCCAGAGGTCTTTCAAAAGACTCCAACATGAAGGGGAACTGGGTTGCGGAACAAGAAATCCTTGAAAGCGTGGATTCAACGTGTTCTTCTGTTGACAGTGACGATTAAGTTTTTGAAAATACTGGGAGGGTGGGGAGGGGGGGGTGACGAGTAACAGGAAATTGTTCAAGAACATATTTTAAAAATACAAAGAGTCTAGGTTGAAAAGAAATGAGTGCTCGAGACGCGGGATCCCTATATTTCGTAAGGTTTTGAAAGAGGGCTCCACTCGAGGTAATACGGTACATCAGTCGCTATAATCACTGAAAATAACTATCATCAACAATTATCCCATCTTATGACGGCTCCTCATCAAACAGCAACCCAACCTAAACATCGCATAATTCACCTCGTTGTTTTAGTCTTCATTTAAGCAAACTCGATTTGTTCCATGTGACCTCCGTGAAAAAGGTTGAATAAGACTTGTCTTTCCATTTTTCGGATCTAACAATAATCACAAGCACATTCCACTATAAAATCTGCACGCCACCAACAAGGGCTGCAAAAATTTTGCGAAGTAACTTCTTCGTTTCATCAACTTTCAACAATAACGCTGCCAAAATTCTGAGATGATTTAAAAAAATAAACAGCAATAACGACAAGTGAGGCAAAGTGCTCCGTTTTACTAAAGCACTCAAAACACATAAACGCTATTACAGCAACTTCTGCCTAACGATGAGGAATTCATACAACCTAGATCCCTAATTCATAGAAACTAGGTAGATCCCTAAGATATTAGACGGCAGGAAAGTAATAGATCACTGGGTGACATAGAGTGAAAAATCAATTTTTCAGCGCCACAGAATCGAATTCGGGAACCAGCTGAATGCCACATTGTTTGTATAAGCTTCCGCTGGAATTCAGCCTCATTTAAAATTGGTCCTTCCCTCCCTCCCTTCCTCCCTCCGCCCCCCTCTTTTCGACATGCTCCATTGCAAGTCCCAAAGTATCATTAAGCACCTTCTCCCCCTTCTTCAGAGATACTGCCTCCTAAAATAAGCCCCATCTAGGGTGATTATAATGCGACAGCTCCAAGGACAAGAAATCGAGGGTCTATGATATCTTGAAGCAATGTGCAATATCTCATGGATGTCAAATCAAGAAAATGTTGATGATAACTCAAGAAAGAGTTTATGCGTAAATCATAATGCTGTACTGTCGAAATATGGGAACGGAAACATTATATCCAACTGTGACGCATCGCAGATGTATCACTGCTACATATCCTGCCGACATGTTTACAGAATGCAATTTGAATCTGTCAAGCAAAAACCTAAATAATACTTGAAGCGGCCGTTGTGCCAATGCAAATATGGCTACAACTATATCGACTTTACTGTGTCACGCACTTGCTGTTACCACTATCGCATAGGTGAAAATTCTCTGAATGAAACATGCAACTCCCACTACCCCCACCCCCTCCCCACCCCAAATTTAACCTCTTCCGAGAGGTAATAAGAAATGTGGGAAAAATGGGTTGGGCTCGAATGCTGATGCCGATGATGGGTTCGCTTCCTGCATTTCGAGAATGTTCGTGAAGGAAGGATGTAGAAACGGGAAGCGACGTTACTCTTCTGTAACCAATGTCTCTAAAATTGTCGTACCTGCTCCAATATAATTCGCAACAAATATTACTGATTAATTCACCACCGACTTAAAAATATAACCAGCATTTTGAGATCTCACAGTGCCCGCAAATTATGTTAAGAACTGCAAGAATCGGATGAAAACGACTTAAGAAGCTCAACAACATAACCTTTGCCCAATACTACATATTCGAAAAAAAATGAGGGTGCATTTCCTTTGATAAAACAAATCTGTAAACTAAAGGAATAATGGGAAGACTATTTATATGTATTCTGCAGTGAACTTGCCTTTCAAAGCAACTCTGAATTACTTAAAAATTATTAAAAGAGAAAAAAAAAACGAACGAAGAGTTTAAGATGACGTGCGCATACGAATCCATCCCCTCCGTTATTGCCGGGTCCTGCGACGACAAGCACATTTCCGCGCGGAAATGAGACTGCAACCGCGTGTGCACAGCTCAACCCCGCTAGCTCCATCAACTGGTCTACACTGAAGCCGTACTCGTTGAAGAGCTCCTGGTCGATCGCAATCGCCTCATCTTGCCTTTAAGATGACGACTAATCAGCCATTTTGCTAAGTAGTTTCAAAAAGCTGAACCACATAAAGCATTCAAAGTCAAATCTCAGTGCATAACTCTGAGTTCCACGTTACCGACCTCACATCTAAATTGATTAATGCAGCCCACTGTTTATCAAACTTATATCGCGCTTCTTTTTACTAAGCAGCACCGTGCTCGAAAATTCGCGTCGAGTACCATGTGAATGCCCAAAGTTGATCTCTCGGTCGCGTTACAGCACTGCCTATCGCCGCCGCTACAACTCTGGATCACGCACAGAGGTTGCTGAAGACATGGATTTTTCGGCTGTTACGTTCAAATATCACATTCGTTAACAGATTAATTGGTCCTCATCAATCTAGACACCTGGACTACGATCTCTGCCTCATGCGTTAGACGCACGAAATAATACAACCCATACTAACAGAACTAATGAATAAAACTATAAGAAAAGTTTCATATTCAGAATGTTGATCGCATCTATAACAAAATGAAAGTCCGCAGCCAATTAATATTCTGCGGGAGCAGCGTTCGCCGATCGGCGTTCCGCCAGTAAGTCCGACTATGAGCAAGTTTCTGACTTTTTGGGCGCGGTTCTCTCTCCAGGTCAAACTGCTCCCCCGATAAGTCTCAGGCATGCCGCTTTTGGGAATTTTCCATTGGATAATTTAAAGGTTGAATTATTTCCCTGAATATTTCTTAGGAAAATATTATGGTAATTTTGCCGAAATCCAAAAAAATATTGAAATGCAGAGTTAAATTTTGAAAGACTGATGAAGGATTTAAAGGATGAAATCAATTTTTTAAAGATCTTTGGCAAAATTAGTCTAAACAAACTATCGTTAAAAATACTGAGTCAATTACTTTTTTCAAAGCCTAAGAAACCAAAAAAGTTGACTAATTCGGTTTTTCATGTCGGTTCAATAAAAGATTACCCTCTTAACAAAAACCAGCGACAACTCTGTCTTTTCCTTTCACCCCTTCTCCTGCCCCCGTCCCCCTTCCTAACCCACCCTCCACTGCAGCTCTCGCTCACTGATTTCTTTTGCTTTGTTTCTCGTAAACTCGCAAAAGCACCTGATTCTACGCCGCTTCACGACTTCCTGTTCCTCACTCGGTTAAACCAGAATCCATCCATCGGTTAATTCGTTCCCCAATAAGGTCATTTATGTAAATCGATCCCCGGACTCTTTCGCCCTCCCTCCTCAGCGCCCAATCTGCTCCCCGATAGTATTCTGAAATGACCTAACGCTGTCCCCACATGTATCGCACTTTTCAAAACTCATACTCTCATGCTGACTAGCAGATCACTGATTTAATAGCTGCCGACCATGGATTCCTCGCGCTAATGAAAACCTCCCTAAAACTGCTAATGAAAACCCTCTACATGCCGTCCTTCAGTACTTCCGTTTGGTTGCTCTAGTTGCTTTACTCAAGCATATATGCCAAACGCATATCAGCACAATTTGATGAGATCAGCGCAGGTAGTGTTAAGGCCGAACGTGGAAAGAAAGTGCTAAATGGCGAAAGCAGTCCATAAGCACAAGGTCCTTCAGCTCACAGTCTGGATTTTGTTAATTCCTTCAGCTTACAGTCTGGATTTTGTTAATTCCTTCAGCTCACAGTCTGGATTTTGTTAATTCCTTCGGCTCACAGTCTGGATTTTGTTAATTTTCGTGGCTAGTGTGAATGCGGAGGAGTGATGGAGGTATACGGGGCATCGTACCTTCCTTCTGGAAAATTTTCACGAATAACTGAAACGTCGGAGGAAATTCTCAGTGGCTCGCATGATCACCGAAATTAAAAATGTTCACAAAACAATTAGAAACTATTTCAGTGCAACTTTTGGAGTCGTTGATTATCTGAGATTTTACTGAACAGCTTCCTATTACTTGCAGTTTATTGAAAGGCATTCTACTTCAGCCCTTCTAGAACGACTGACGCGTACGCCGCTAGATTGTGCGTGTAAATTGATTGCTTCTTGCATACGTCTTAAACAAAAAAAAAGGAAATTTACCTCAGATACTTCACACTGCCAGAGGCGGACGACATCCTGCAATGGTTGGGAAAAGCACTTGAGAACGATGCACACTGCGTTTGCAGACCACCACCAGCACAGAGCACCAGTCGTTTCGAATTTACCGCAGACGCGGTCAACACACGTCCCAGCACATGCATCGACCAAACCAGCAGGTTTTGTGCTGATCGAGAAAAATTTTTGACCTCTTAATTTTCAGAATGATGCACACGTTGGATTTAAACGAAAAAAATGTAACAGCGCAAAATATGCAAGAGACATTTTTGATTCACGTGTATCATGAACTCAACAAGCATGACGGGTGCGAGTGTTTGTTTCACGGTTGTAAAGTTCCGTTGTCATATCGATGAGTGTGTGGCTGATCTTAGATGTTGAAATTGTGAGAAATAGGTGCAGAAACCGGCGTATGCAAGAAGTTTTTCTCTTGCCTTTTTTTGCATTTTTTCGCCTTTCCTTCCTCTTCTGGTTTTTAAAATTCTGTCGCAGCCCCGTCAGTTCTTTTTTGCTGTTTTTTTTTTTTTTTTAAACTAGGATAAAGACTTATATCTCTGTTCCTCTCTCACTGTAGCGTGTGTGGTAGCCTGAGAGTTGTTGTGCTGTGTTTTTGACGTCAAATTTGTTTTGGTTAAATGCGATCTCAAACGTCCGTTTCATCGATCGAATGCTGCTAATAATTTGATTAGATGAAGTTTCGTTGTGACTTGTATAACGTTGATTCACGAGATATATCGGGTGGATATTAGTCATGTATTGTCTGTAGGAAAGAAATCAATTCAGAATTTGATTGTTTCTGACGCGCTTTTTACGCTGTGCACTGTTGTTTGATAGGATTTAAAATATCCGCAAAAAATGTAGCGTCAATAAGGTAATTGCAGCTTCCGGCGTTTTTCATGCTAAGAAGAAGTTGCTAGTAAGGGAAAAAATTCGCTTCCACTCGTCGACATGATGCGGCGAAGTCACTAGAAACTAAGCGTAGATCTGGCCTCCTGACAGCGAGAAGAATTTCTGGTTTGCCAAGTTGATTACAATTCTGCATGTTCCATGGAACTGGATATGTGTATTATGCTGGCTTCTCCAAGAGAAACCGCATGATTATTGTGAATTAATGTTGTCAATTCATTGTAAGTGTCGTGTTTTTTTTGCTCATCTGTAATGGTCACAGAGTATTTTTTCGTATCGAGGCGTACAGGCAAGGAATAGCGTTGTTTATGCTTTCATAATATCGATAGCGTTATGTGTGAGATGGCGTATGAGCATTTTGTAGGCGGTCTGGTTCACTTGGGCAGTAAGGCGTTGGCCGCGCTCGTTTTTACCGATTGCTGATCGCCTGTATAGTCACATCGGGCTCGTCTTCTGCCATGACCACTGTAATGGCCTCCCCTGCTCAGGGGGGTGATGAACAAGTGCCAGTTCAGTACTCGGATGTGAAGGTGCGTGCATAATTTGGCACTTTACGTTTTGGAGTGGATGTTTATGGCGAACACAAACATTTGCCTGTTTTCTCAGTTGTTTCAGTTCAGTGACCAGAATAGCTTATGTGATGTAGATTAATAGGTGTTATCCATTGCGTGACTAGGGCTTCCAGGCAGAATTTCGACACTTTGTAAATTTTTAGAGGAGTTCTTGTGCAAGGAAAATAGCATGACGAGGAAGGTTTATGAGAGGGTGAGCGAATTTCTGAGTGAGAAACATTAAAGTCAAAGAAAAGGCAGCAAAATTTTTGGAAATATGGTAGGAAGACTGATAATTGCTTAAATCTCTTGTCCGTAGTTTAACCTAAACCATGTAAACGAAGACAGCGAAAAGCGCGAAGGCCGAGCTGCATGGCGCGTCCTGCAACTTGTTTTTGCGTGTTCACACGTGATTGTACTAGATTCGTGAAACATAGCGTCTTTGTCTATGTCTCGTGTTATGAGAGGAGCTGTAGTTTTGTTTGAAACGTGGTGTTTCCCACGTCTAACACAGGCATATGTCAGCGTTCTAATTTTCCTACGAAACACTAACAGATTTAAAGATTTAAGAAGTGCCGCGTTAGTCGGAAAGCGAAACAGTTTTATTTGTCGGTTTAGAAAATGTAACGGTTATCACAGGAGCAATAACACAGTCCTTTTCTTTTATTCGAGACTAAGGGAATAGTTTTTGCAGCATAGATTGAGAATTTTGAAATTTCTATGAAAGTTTGAGATATAATCATGGGAGAGTTTTGATCAAGGTGACCGCCTAATACGATTGTGTTATTTAAAGTTTTTGTTTGTCAACGTTTTCTTTTTTAAGGTGATTGGCAATGGCTCATTTGGAGTGGTGTATCTGGCAAAGTTGACGAGCACGAATGAACTAGTTGCGATCAAAAAAGTTTTGCAAGACAGACGCTTCAAGAATCGCGAGCTTCAAATCATGCGCGACTTGAATCACAAGAATGTTGTTCAGCTCAAGTTCTTCTTCTATTCGAGCGGCGAGAACAAAGAAGAAGTTTACCTCAACCTGATCCTCGAGTACGTCCACTTTTCGATTGTTTTCATGGAACAAGAAGGAGCGCAACATGACTTTTGGAAAGGCCGACAATGAAAGCGTCTTTTTAAGGAATAATTCCGACGAGAATTGATTAGTCACACTATGTGATCCCTTATTCCAGATTACCGCCCTCGCCTAGCGAAAGGAAGAGGAAAAGAAAAGGAAATGACTGATTGTCTGTGCTTGTCATTCGCTCAAGAATCCTGAGGTTGGTCTCAAAAGAGCGGCAATTTGTTAATTGTTGTCGCAACTCTCAAAATTGAGTAATGTGTTTTCCCTTTACAAATCCTCTCGCGGAATATAGTGCTCCCTCAAATGATTTAATATTAATGTGTGCATCCAAAACTATCCACTGTTTAGTTTTCTTAGAGATGTGAAAGGACGCAGCTATCTGTGAACACTCGCGCATGAAAAATAATAACTGTCCTCGCAACATTTCATTCCTTTTTCGTTTATTCACCCATTATGGCAAAGAGTTGCTTCGGACGGGCTTATGTAATGGCCCATAGAAACCACATACATATGCCGAGCCCCGTCTAGTTACAAATCTGGCCTGCGAGTGCTGTTTTCGTAGTGATTATGATTGGATCTTAAAAGCAATTCAACCGTTGAAGTTGTAAATTTGCAGGTACGTGCCAGATACAGTATATCGCGTTGAACGTCACTATGCCAGATTGCGACAAACCCTGCCGATAATTTATGTGAAACTATATATGTTCCAGTTGTTTAGAGCACTCTCCTATATCCACAGCATCGGTTTGTTCCAGCATTCTATATTGTTTTAAGTAGACTGTCGCGGTTTGAGCAGTCATCATTTTGGAGTGAAGGAGGAGGAAACGGTTGTGTTGTGGCAATTTGGTAGTGGTGACAATTTCAAAACTGGAATTCGTGGGTGTCGAGAACTGCAGAACTTCGCGCAAATTGCTTCCGAACGGCTTCTGACTGTTTTCATTTCCGTTGAACATACCAGCTGTCATCGAAGGGTTTCCCAGAAATTCCGAGAATTCATGTTAAATCCTATAGAGGAGAAAGGCGGAAATTGCATGCACCAAAAGAACCTACAGTGCGTTGCCTCCGCTCGGTTCTTATAAATGACGGACGTTGTGACTGGAGTGGCACGAAAATATGTTCACCAGACAGCTGCATCCTTATCAGATTGAAATGAGCGTCTTTCAAACAGTCGCTTGTTGCCGATTCGCTGTTTTGTTGTTTCGGCATAGCTGAACGGGTCACCATTCTTCACAAATTACAAAATTCGTAGCTGTTACTTGGGTGTGGGATGTTTAAGGGATCTGCCATCGAGATATCAAACCGCAGAATCTGTTGATCGACCCTGAGACTGCGGTGCTGAAGCTGTGCGATTTTGGATCGGCCAAGTATCTCGTCAAGGGTGAGCCCAACGTGTCCTACATCTGCTCTCGATACTATCGCGCACCTGAGCTCATCTTCGGTGCCACAAACTACAAAAACAGGTAGCTTTTTATTCATTGTTTCTGTGATTATCCTTTAGAATATTCCGTCTTCTTATGCCGATCTGTAAAACAAAAGTGCATTATTGGATATTGTTATGAAAGGCACATTACCGTCGTGATTTCGTACATTCAGTAACTTAGCGTGTGTGGTTCCTGCGTTTTATCACTGCGTGGTTTGTGTATTCTCGATATTTCGTAATATGTTGTAGATGTTTATTTATCTCTGGAAAAATTAACTTTTCGCAGGAAAATTGATTAGAAATACTTTTTGCTGTTGTAGTTAGGCGTGCGTGAACTGGTGTTGGATGAAGTTTAATTTTTAGCCTCTCATTGGGATGTACTCATATTTTGGTTGTGTGGCTGGTTCATGCTGCTTCTGCGTAAAGGGAACAGTGATCGGAAAACTAGATAATTTGCCAAATTTTTTTGTGTTTAGTATTGATACGTGGTCGGCGGGCACGGTGTTGGCCGAACTTATGATCGGGAGGCCGATATTTTGTGGCGATTCGGGAGTAGATCAGCTGGTTGAGATCATTAAGGTGTTAGGCACACCAACGAAGAACCACGTTCTTCAGATGAACCCGCATTACAAGGAACACAAGTTTCCTCTTATCAACGTTAGCCTTACGCTTTCTTTTTTGTTTTGCAGTTTCACATGATTGTAGGTTTGATTTTCGAATGTGAACATAACAGGAAGTTTCGCTTACCGTAGCAGGTGACTCATAATCAACGAGTCGTTGCCTCTGCACAGACTTTGTTGCTTTCAAAGGGGATCGTGGAAATTCCTTTTAATGCTGTTTTTTTCCTTTTTATAAAAATACCTGGTTGTTAATTCTTGCAACCGCGTATGAGGTCACCAACCTTTATTTCCTAATATGATTACATCCTTAACTTCATCTATGGTAGGTCTGTGGCCTCGTTTCCCATATTCTGCTTCGTTCTCCTCCCTCTCTTTTTACATTTTTTTTTCGGTTCTTCCTCTAGGGACTTGCGACCTCAGCTCAAAATCAGATTGCGATTTGCGACTACTACCTCCAAATTGGAGGGTAGTGGGATAGGGAAGCTGATGTGTGATAGCAGTCGTAATTGATAAAGCAACCTGGACTCGAGAAGACAAATGCGCTTTTCTCTTCAAAAATTTGATTTCAACTCTCCTGCGTGAGGATCTTTCTGTTTCATTTTGGATTGTTTTCTCTTTTCCAGAAAATTCGCCTTTATTCTGAATTTCGATTCTAAATGGCAATTAGTTTTCGCTGAATTCATGAGTAAATAAAATCGCGTCAGAATTATGGGAATGTGAGGCAGTGGATGTTTGTTTTTAAGGGCATTCCATGGTCACGTGTGTTCCGTCCCGGAACATGCCCAGAAGCGGTGGAGCTTGTCTCGCAATTGCTTGTATATCCACCAGATGAGCGCCTGAAGCCGCTGGATGCATGCGTGCACCCGTTCTTCGACGAGGTGCGCAAGCCATCTTGCAAGCTGCCCAATGGTCGACCGATTCCTGTCTGCACAGATTTCACACTCCAGGAGTTGGGCTCCAAGACCAATTTGGCCTCTTCACTTTGTACCGCAAGGGTTAATTCTTTTTTTCCTTCTCGAGATCAAGTTATGTGTTTTACAACCGAAAAATTTCGATTTTGATTAGTTTTTCAAAGATGAATGCCCTGCCTGAAGCGAAGTCCACGGGTATCGCAAGAGTGGAACAAAATTTTCATATTTATAAACGGTTGCAACGTAGTTGGGATTAAATCGTTGAGGTGAAAACTTTATACTTTCTTGCTTCTTTTTCTATTTGCGTTTTAATATCAAGTAGGCGCTGCGCTTTGCAGATTCCTCTGGCTAAAGGGTTGGGATCGCATAAAACGGTCTGAGGCAAATAACGATCGCCGAATCAGAAAGGGATTAGAGTAGAATGGAAAGGGGTTGGTGTGGGACATACGAGGGTTTCACTGAGTTCGTTTAGAAAGGTTGCTGTTTTTTTAATCATCAATTTGGCAAAGAACGGAGGCTGCTGAGAGTGTTTATTCAGAGTCAGTTATTGGTTTGACTTTTCAACCGGTTGTTTAGCACAGAGGAATGAATTTAGCTTGTGGGAGCATCGCGTATTTCGGAGACGCCTCAGGAGCCAGCGAGCACGATTGAAGCGTCTTTGTCGGGCGTCGGTGAGAAACCGGCAGATGCAGCAACCGGTCCAGCCAAGGTTCTGTTTTTGTTTTTCGGTTGCTTTGCGCGCTAACTATGGAGTTTTGGCGCTGATACACTACTCTTTTTGAATCTTACGCAGTCTTATCACGATTATTGAACTGAATTTAAAAAGTTTTCTTCATGCGACCAATAACTTCTTGCCAAATTTTCTTCTCGTTCGTCTAAACGTTCATTGGAAGGTATGCTGGGAGAGCATGGAGACTTGCTAACGGAAATTTGGGCTCAGTCGACCTTTATAGTTGAAAATGATTATCATAATGCCTCTTTGTAGGGTTCAAATCATTTTCATGTTCTAAACCTGAACAATTTAGCGGCCATTTCGGAGAGAGATGACGAGTGGTGCGGATGTGGCGTTTTCAGATTTGTTTACTTATGAACGTTGATTGTACTGGCTTTATTGGCTAAGCGATTTCGAATAGTGAAAGAAGAGATTCTTTTTTGTTTGGTCGATTGACGGATATCGCTGTTATTCTTCGTATAGTATCTTTTTGGATATTATTACTTTTTCAGGCATTTTAAAGGTTCTCGAGAAGACAATTTTTTGGTATGATCAAGGTGATTTGTGCGCAAGTTAAAGGGCGATCTGTGATCCGATGTGACTTTATGGTGCATACGAATTACAGTGCTTAGTCAGTTAATATATTCTCTTTAGCTGTTGAGAAGAGTTCATTTCGTTGTCGATGTGCTCACTTGAGGTGCACTGCGCTAAAGTTACATTGTGTGTACACCCTGGTTGTTTTTTGCCCTTGAGCTGATGCATCGTAATTTGTTTTTTCTGTTTACCGTTATTTTATTCGTTATTCTTTCAACTTAGTCATCTTTCTGGTCGTTAAGAAATGTTGCAGTTCAGGAAGGGATGCTATGCGATGCGGATGCATTCATGAAAGTGAAGGTGGAGTGCTGAAATGGTTGGCATTATGTAAACGACATGAAGAAGGCCCATGTCTATATTTTCTAACACCCATTGTGATTTAGAATTAATTTTATACGGATTTAATGGATAAGTTGTGCTGAGCAGCAAATATCGGCATAACCCATTTTGTTTGGACGCAGCATTTTGTTAATTTACTCCATCATTTAATTTTAGTTTCATCTTTTATCGAACTTTCGTGGAGTGGGGAAAACCGCATAACCTAATGCCAAACCACCTTTCCCTTCGTTTTGCCTGCTTACATCATCTTATCCGCCTCATCTTAGGTACGACGCAGCAGTGCCATAGAGAATCACCGTCAAAAGATGTGGAAAGTGAAAGAGTTCAGATAAACGTAGGTTGTCTCAAGTGGTGAAAAGCCGTAGTTTTTTTTTTTAGAGAGAATCGCTGTTCATATAAAGAGATACAACGGATATGTTGTTGTTGACAGTTAAAAGCACTGAAGCTGTTATGCGCTGCAAAGTTTGTTTTCTTGTGAAATTTTATTTTACGCAATTGATCGAATCTAGTCGTTTGTTTTCCTGGCTAATTACGCATTGACGAACATCACCTTTTTTGGAACGATGGTTGCATTTTGTGGCTGCATTCATGTTATAGTAATAGTCGAGTTGGGAGGCAGTCGATCCGTTAAAAGAGCGATGAAAGGAAGCGTTGAGAATGTGCCTGTTCTTTCACACTGATGCATATCGACAAATCGAATAGAATAGTTCTTCGATCTGGCCCGTTCTTTTCGCAGTCCTATCAGCGGGCCATCGAGCGTACCACAACGTAGTGTCGTTACATGTAGCGAAATAGTTTTGTTCGCTTTGCTTATAAATTTTATTTAGAGTTCTAACTGAAAGTGGGTGTTCTGTTTTTGTTTTCCCTTTGCGTTTCCATCGCAGGTTGTACATTTGCATTCGTTTGTTTCCATTCGTGTTGTTCCATTGATGTTAAATTTATTTCCGATTAAGTTTTATGCGATGGTCAGAGGGTAAGTTGTAGCGTTGTTTTATGACCTTATTTTTGCAAGAATATGTTGACATGAGCGACATAGAACCGTTTTTTCCCACGCGAACTCAGTGGTTGCCTTCGTGGATTTATAATGAAATCGTAATCGTTCAGGGCTTTATTTATGTCTCCCCGGTGAAAGACGCATTTGGTGTTTGGGTTGAAGAAATTCTCGATGTCTTTCGATGTGATTTTGTATATAGCTAAATTGTAGAGTGGTGTAAAGTTGTTGAGGGTAACAAGATGCGATTGCAGAATGAACAGGCACTGTAGAAATGCACTGATGGAAAAGTGGAAGCGGCTGATAGGGAAACCAACTCACAAAGGGGGTCCATTGAACAGTTGGTTCATCCAAGGGCCGTGGGAATAGCGGATGAGTGGGAGCGGTTCTTAGTTCAGCGTATTGAGTGGAATTGGTAATTTGGGCATGATGGAACCATGGGTTAATTCAGTTGATGAAGAAGAGAGAGAGGGAAGGGAGCGAGGGGATGATCCTCAATAGTAGGCTTAGCAGTTTTCGACGTATAATGATACAATGAGGGTACGATTTGCTGAGCGCTTAATATGGCTTCCGAAGAGGAGACTCAGTGGCTGTGCCCAATGAATAGAGCTGGATGGTGTTCCCGTTTGGGTGTATAGTTCGTCGTGAACGCTTTCTAATTGATAGAAGCGGCAATCTGAGGCTGTTCTCCATTGTGCCGTCCACTTCGCATACAAACAAGTTGGAATGGCAGAGGTCAGTGCCACATCTGTGCGTATGTGTCATTTAATTGCGTGAATAGAACGCTTAATCGCTCAGTATGGCCGCATCTGTGTTGCTTGTGGGTTCAGCAAAAACCACTTGTTAGCAGATGATCGTAACGATTGTTAGAGGCAATGTTGGATGCAACGCTTCCGTAGGTTGCAGTTTATATTGCCAGTTCGACCGTGCGAGCTTATTTCAGTGGTGTTGTAATGAAGAGCTTCCGGTGCCGCGCAGACCTGTGTTGCATTTTTTTCGCACTTTTCCAAGTCAGAAGTTCAGCATCTAAAAGACTACTTATGCTTGGTTCAGCTTGATGCAGCCGTAAGGAAAAAATGAGAATGAGTGAAGAGTGGAAGTAGAATGGAGCAAGTAATTAGTACATTCTCAAAATGGAATATTTGTGTGCATTGCGTGATGTGTTTGTTGAATGAGGTGTAAGGACGGGAATGAGATAGCCTTCGAGAGCGTAAGCCAAATTTTTTGAGACGTTTCCACTAGTTGTGTTTCCACTCAACACACAATGGCACTTGATGCTTTTTAAGCCACACTTCGAAAAATTATTCTGCAGTTTTTAAATAGACGCTTCTTTTGACCGTAAACGTTTTCAGAAATATGAAATGAATGGTTTTCACTAGAAAACGAAAGAAGACCCACTGGGAAGAAATGTGTGAGAGGTGCATTCTTTGTGGCAACAGTTCCCAAGCTTGTGCTTTTCGAAACAAGCCCCTTTATCTATAGTAGTTTACATTCATCGGCTAATAGCACTTATCATTCATTCACATACTTAGCATTCTAAATGTAGAAGGAAAACCCTGTGAACAGGCGAAAGTGAAACAAACAGTGACAAGGGGATTCTGGTGAAGATTATACGCACAGGGTGCACGAAAAAAAGTGCGGTCAACAAAAATCATCACAAGAACGACAAGTGAGCATCCGTCGAGAACACGTCATAATAACAGTTTATTTGTTATAATGTTCGGCATTTTGAAACCCCGATGCTGATTGTTTCGGAGAGAGGAAATTTTACCCATACAGCTTCTGAGTCGATCGGGAAGCATCATTTTGAGCACGTCGTTTCAGTTCTTAAAGGCAGTAAATAACGATCGGTGCATGCAAGCTTTTGTAGAATTGATTTATGATTCGGGCTCCGGAATACCCAGTATGTCGGGATCCACCGACCTGATATTGGCCTAACAGAAAGGTAAATCAAAAGGACTATGATGATGAATATCTTGAAATGTTGCCAATTGTACGAAGCGAGCGTTTTCTGAGTAGTGGTTTTTGGTGAGAGATTTAGTCTCGTATCGAAACGGTAATTGTTCAAGGGAGGACTTCTCCAATAATGAGACTGTTACTTCAGTGTTGATCCTCACCAAACCTTTAGCAGAAAACAGACTCGATATTTAAGAAAACGACGGCTTTTATAGCCGCCTACCGGAAAAGATGTGAGCGACACATGATATCCTGGAGGGAATGTTGCGAATGCTCTCCCTGCTTTCTAAGTACATAGGGCAAGTCTTCGAAATTAGCACGTGACTGAGAGCGGAGAAAGGAGAGGGCCAGACATACATAACTCACGATTGCGTTCACTGACCATTTTTCAAAGACGCCTTATAAGCTTCCAAATGAACATCTTTTTGATCGGCAGTAGTGATGCAAGATACAGTTCATTCTTGGTAGGATTTCCACGACGACTTTACGTTAATATTTGTGAGTTAAAGATCTGTTGGTAGAAATATGAATGAAACAGCAATTTCATCTTAAGAAACAGCCAAAAAGACGTTCAGTACTCCACTCAGAAAAACGTCAGGGAAAATGAGCTTTCCTTTGAGTTATATTAGGGTTAACGAAGTGTTCAGAAGACGCACAAACTATTCGTTTTTCAGCCTTTCTTTAAAAGATGAGAACTTTTCAGTGAAAATTATGGATTCCCACTTTAAAACTCCGTATTTCTCACCAGAACAAGTCATAAAACGCGCCATGGGGCCGTACGATATGCGTTTTTCACAGTCCTGTTTAAAAGGATGTTGTAGATACGTACAAACCAAACGAGGAGTACCTAAGCACATGCAAACATTTCTGCTCAGGCAGCGATTAAATAGTTGCTGATACGCACTGTGAACCGCTGGTGATAAGGTGATTTGTCCAAAACGTCAGAACTGCCGGTGTCCGCGTTATCAGAATTTTCGGGCTCAGTTTTTCAAAACTGCCAATTCCTCACCGCGAACTTCAAATTCCGAGCTATTATATATGTTTAAAGGATGTTGTACATATATTGTACATATATATATGTACATATGTTTCGCGGACGCATATTCGATAAATATTCGTAAAAGATATTGAATACGTCAAGGAAGATGGTATAATATATTTATGCTGACGTTTCGGCTCATAAAGCCATATTCATAGCACCACAAGCTGAAAAACAATAATCGTATTTTTCGGAAAGGGTAGTAAACAACAGCAGCGATTCTATAATGGAAAGGAGAAACAAGCGGTATATCAAAACAAGAAGAGCTGTGAAGAATGAAAGGAAAGGAGGGAAGAAAGTAGAGAAGGGTCATAGGTCGTGCACGAAGAGGTTAGTTAAGGATAATAGTTCAACACATCCATTGATCTTAGGTTTGCGGGAGTGTATGAGATAAGCTTCTTTGATTTTTCGACAGGGTGCCGTTACCTCGAGCAAGTATGTTAACAGTGATGTTAAACATTCGACGATGTGTTTAGCCATGGGTTATGCAGTATATGAATGTGCTAGTGGTGAGGCCATGCTTAAGACGTGCTCTCTGATTCGTTCATGCAAAAAGCGACCTGTTTCACCAAAATACTCGGCAATGCATGCGCTACACCGAATGGAGTAAACAACGTCTTTTAAGCAGCAGTCACCCGACTTATTTGACGGGCAGACAACACACTTCGATATATCATAACAACGGCGGTCATATATTCTGTTGCGAATAAGTAATTGTCGGAGCGTGGGAGGGGGAGTTACAAATAGTTTAAGAGGAAGGTCGTGCTTGTTCAGTATCGAGATCAGTTCATTTGCAAAACTGTTGCTGGTGAAAGGAGCGGATAAGGAGGCCCGCGCCTCCTTGTCGCGCTTAGTTCGACG
>JPKZ01001132.1:22591-41564 GCA_000803305.1 Toxocara canis | reverse complement strand
GGGGCAGGCGAGGGATGGGTTCGTTCACAACATAAAACAGCGGGCACGACACTGTGCTTTGGTGCAACGCACTTGTTGGATCAATCAAAAAGAAAGAATACTAATTAGTATGTATGCTCAGCAACTCAGTGTTTTGCAAAATTTCCGTTCTCTTTGCTTTCTTTTTCTGCAAATTTTGTGGAACATGTGTACTTCATTAGTTGGGAATTTCATTTTCGTTCGAGAGTTCCGTTTCTCTTACTTCATCCCATAACCGTTTATGAAAAGCATGTTTCGAAAAAATTGCAAAGAAAATAGTCGAGAATTCGCAGTCTTTTTTGTTTTTTGCTCGATCTGTTTTGTTCTGTCTGTTTTATGTTACACTCTCAAGTTTCCAGGTAATGAATAGCATATGTGTATGTTTTGGAGTAATCTATAAGCTAGGTATTTTAATGCGTCGTCTGATTTAGAAGATCGCGGAGGAAGGGCGATGTAAATAAGGAGAATCGCGCAGTAGTAGGCACTGCGCAAGCAGGTGGCAAAAGCGCTACTATCGGTTCGGAGACGCCTGGCGTAACACGTAAATCGCCTTCTGAAATGGGTATTTGCGATTCGGTTGATGAGCAGGTCAGACTGTTACAAATTTCGCTAACGGTCTAAGGTTGTGAGTTGGCTTGCTGGAATGTATTGCAGGCATCGGCGTAGCAAAGGTTCGAACAGTGACAAAACCAGTGTTCAAAGCTTGAAATGTGGGAAGTTTGAAAACGGGCTCAGGGTTCTTTCCTGTCGCCACACATCTCTGTAGCCATTCAGATTTATCGACGTTGATAAAAGTTTTCTGGTTTCGCACTAGAACGTGAGGAAAAGCTGTGTACAGGAACTGTTGTGAACCACTTCGTTCTATCTCAGTTAAAATATTTGTTTGTATTTGAAATGAGATGTTGCAGTCATACTGGCATAGTTTGCTGAGTTAGCTGTATCGCATAGCATTAAGTGAATCTGGACGAGAAATGCTGTATTTGCATTTTGCAGATGCTTTTGCGGCTAACGGCGCTTCCTCCAGGAATGGATAAGAACGAATGGCTAGCCACTCACAGTAAGTTTTTCAATATGTTTGCTCCTGAATATGTTTGCACAGCACTTCAGTGCAACCTACTGTGTAATATGAAATTTTGAGAAAAGTGTGAATGATATCTCCATTTTGAGCGACCCAGCAGCAAGTCCGGGTAGTGTTTTGTTACGACGTCTATCGATAATTTCTACAAGTTATTTCTTGCCGAAGCTAGAGAGACCACGGGGTGAGTCGAATTGTTCTTCTGGGTATTTTATTGACATCGTGCTAAAATATGCATCTTATTTGATAAAAATAATATGTGAACTTATCATATTGTGATTCTTTGCTTTTGTTCCCTCCCCATTAAATGGGTCTTATATGTGAGCGCTGCCACCATAGGCGGGTCGATAGCTGGAAGGATCATCACTTATTATTGTCCTCCATCCACACGTGCGTGATTTGAGGAAGGTGTATGTCGGATTTCACGGTACGTAGAAGACAAAGTCAAAGTGTTTGTGGCCGAAATTTTGATCTGAAAATTACTCTGATTCTCGCAGAGCTTGTGGTGTTCATGCGTCCCTTGCCTCCACTAATTTCTGTTTACTTGCACTTTCCCAACGTTGTGAACTTTTACATTATATGTTCAGTACTCGAAAATGTTGATTTCATTCTGTCGTGCGCGCACCGCATCATTCTCCCGTCTCCCCCTTTTTCTTTTTCTCTCTCCCTCTTTCTCTCACGCTCGTTTGCGTTTTCTTATCCTATCAGAGCGAAACGTAGGAAGGTTATCGCTGGCAGGAAACCGACGACAGGGAGGGAAGTGGCTTCGTAGCTGCTAACGATTTTGAGCATCTTCCAGCATAAGGCATTCTAAAGGCAGTCATTCCGTACCTAAAAAATATGTCATACCCCCACCCCCTCGTTTTCTTTTGACAAAGATGGCTGTCCGCTTGGTGACAGTGCTGTGTCTAGGTTGGCATGATTCATTGAATGAAGCCATAAAGTCCCATTTGAACAAAATGTTGATGTTATTTGCATCAATTCTCCGTGACTCTTTCTACCACGTTTTCGTAGTCACGTTTGCCATTTGTGAGGAGAGACTAGTGTAACCGTGATTTTTGAGCAGCAGTGCCATCCCAACAATATTATTCTTACTCTTCGCTCCACGTGCATCCGCCGTTATGAGCATAACTCGGAGGCTGTGCTTTCATCCTTGACGATGGTAAATATTTGTATTGAAAATACAAGTTTGCAGCGTTATCGTTATTCGAGAACGTGAACGCGTTGTGTGGCACAATGACCGAGTTGTGCACTCCGGTTTCCTGTCCGATAATGTCGTATCCAGGTGTACCGTAATGAGCATAACTCGGAGGCTGTGCTTTCATCCTTGACGATGGTAAATATTTGTATTGAAAATACAAGTTTGCAGCGTTATCGTTATTCGAGAACGTGAACGCGTTGTGTGGCACAATGACCGAGTTGTGCACTCCGGTTTCCTGTCCGATAATGTCGTATCCAGGTGTACCGTAATGAGCATAACTCGGAGGCTGTGCTTTCATCCTTGACGATGGTAAATATTTGTATTGAAAATACAAGTTTGCAGCGTTATCGTTATTCGAGAACGTGAACGCGTTGTGTGGCACAATGACCGAGTTGTGCACTCCGGTTTCCTGTCCGATAATGTCGTATCCAGGTGTACCGTAAGTTCTTACTTCATATTACTGTTGTGCTAAATGAAAGCCGCATTCCGAGGGAGGGAAACGCGAGCCATAATTCCTAAGGGAACTGTGCCGTCCCAGTAGATTACAATACATTTGCGCATAACAGTTGACTCCTTTGTGTAGTACCGAAGTGGTTATTGTCATTTTTCACATCGCGTTCGCGTATGTTAGTTTTCATACTTACTGAATGTTTCTCGATTCAGCCACGTTTTTACTTGATTTCCAAAGCACGCTTGATGTTTCATTCAAGCGAAGTTTGGTGACAGCTCCTGTAAGAACCTGAGGCAACCTATTCGCTTTGTCACTCAATGACCTACTGTGATCCCTCTAAATATTACTTTAATTTCCCCAATTTTAGAGTCTCTCTTCGCCTCAATTTTTGCAATTAACGAAACTTCTGCTTATGCGCAGAATCGTCATAGCCATCCTCTTTCATTTTGTCTGCACGCCGCATAGTTGTATCCTGTAGAAATGTATCTTAGAGGCATTTTAGTATGAGTGCGGTTGCACGCAGACCGCTTTTATGAGCTTTGGATTGTGGCATAAAGTCATCTAAAGGCTTTCCTGGCATCAGCTAGCTCCATCCTAGTTTTGCTATCGGCTGTCATTGTTTTCGTTTTGGGAATTTGCGCTGTTTATCGAAAATTGTGAAATTCACTTTTTAGCCGCCGCATATAGTTAGATTTCGTTCCAGTTGCAGATGTTTATCGGAAGCTCATCCATCGCCTTAAGCTCATTGGAATAATTGTTTTGTTAAGTTATTCTTCGCTTTTAGTGTGCTAGTCGTGAACACTGGCATGTGGTGTGCGAAACGTGTTTTCAGGAAGGCGCACTGGGTGGACGAGCGCAGGAAGCACCATCTCTATTCAGCAATGCAGTACATCGATTGTGTAATGTCATTGTGCGAGACGAGTTCCAAGGATGAGCAGCTTTTTCCGACCAAATACGGTGCGTTTATCTGTTTGTTTCGCTTCGTTAGGATAACATCTCTAGGCTAACCTAGAGACAGCAGGAGGAATGCTCGAATATGATCTTTCATTTTTAGCTTGAATTGAATGACTGTGATCATAGTAGCCAGTTGTGTGCTGTGCAACTACTGCAACGGTGATCTTTTGTTCTCAGGTAATCCCGTTTTCCGCTCTCTTCTGTTGGGCAGAGGGCCGCCTTTTTTAAAAATCACTTTCACTCTGCCGTTTATAAAGCGCGTATTATTGCTTATTGTTAATCGTAAAACGTTGTTGAAAACTCCCTACTTTGCTTTCTTTGGCATTTCTGAGCGGACTTTGAATTGGCAATTGGCCATCAGTTAAGATGGCAACGTCGGTTAAGGTGTCCGCGGCATGAAGCTGCTGTTCAGGTGAGCAAATGGTTAAGCGAATGAGTGGAAGAATTCGAGAGTAATATTCATAGTTTAGGGAGCGTCTTTGCGGGTAATTTTGAATCTCATTGTCGTCGACTAGTTCGGCTGCTGTGGCACTGCTGTGGACATCTATACTCAAAGCACTGGGAGCAACTTGCGGTGTTGAACCTGCGAGCGCAGTGCAGTCTTGTGCTGGCGCACATGCATATTATTGCCAAGATGTACGCGCTTCTCGATAGCAAGGAATTATCAGCTCTTTCTCACACGCTTCAGGTTCCTTTTTTAAAATGCTGTTTTCACAAAGAGTGCCTAATAGAATGGAACCACATTTACACTTTGCATATTTTCACAAGAATAGGACAGCATGAGAGGAATTGAACTGATGTGATGTATAGGTGAAGTATACTATGACGGTTTTGTGCGTTCCGCTGTTTATTTTTCCGTTACAACCATTTACTTTCTAGAATTGCCGTAGTTTTCGTTCGTCGTTTTCAAGAAAGTGCGCGTCGCATCCGTTGAAACTGTGAGTAGTAGCAGGAAAGAGGATGTCTGAAAATTTCGTTGGGACGGAATAGAAATGCCTTACGAAGCATTTTTAGGTCTTTCTGGATAGGCACACACTGACAGCCAGTTTTCTGCGCAGTGACTGAGTTCATGCGATTTCGTATTCTCTCTCTTTAGAACACATGGAGCTCTTTTTGAATTGTTGAGTCCCTTCAGAACATTTTGATAGCCCCCTCTGTCGTTGGCGACAGCTGCAGTTTCGAGGGGAACCGGTTTACCTCTGATAGTATGTTTATCCTGCTATGTGACAGACCCGCTCATAGGGAAGGGCAAAGAAATGAATAAACTCAGCAAGTGCCCCTTATTTGGACATTCTCCTTTTTCGCTACTAAGTCTACCGTTACAGAAAGCGGCAATAACTGTACCTAACATTTTCATTCTGTCTATCATGTTTTCCCTGTCCTAATCGAAATATTTGAGATGCTTATGCGGGAAGTAATTTCTCTTCTTGTCAAATGCGATATTGTATTGAGTTGTGAAGTTGGAGTCTTCGATGAAGAATCCAATCCGAGCATTCGCTCGAATTTATTACGTGTTCATACCTTTTCTGTTTTTTTTCGACCTTCCTTGGACTTTGTGAGCGCCTTTGATCGCCAACACTGCTAAATAAAACTGGTGTGGTTGTGAAGTAGGCTCCCTAATTTGAAATTATAGACGAGGCAGGTAGTAGATTGTGATGAAATCTTTTTATTTAATGGAACTGATTTGTGGAATTTTGCTGGGCACGCCTTTTTGATAATCTTACCTTATATACCTTTTGGACAAGTTTTCAAAATAGTTGCCAATAGTTACTTTGTGCACCGTGAAGGCATGGGTGCAAACGGCGCATTTTCACTCACAGGTAAGTTTGAAAGGTAGATGTACGTTAACGAACGCTTGTTTTGCATGAAGCATTTAAAGACTGATGAGGTTGAGGTATCCCTTGAGGACTAGCATGCTTATATCATAAAGATGCAGCGATCGGCTATGGATAACAGTATCTCTTTATCCGAGTGGTACTTAGTCACTAGTTTTCGGCCGGTCAGATTCGCAGCTCAAAAGAATAATGATGGAAAGCACTTTTCAGTTGGTGCGACCGGTGATAGTGTTGCAGCCGTGCGGAGGGCAAGGCAGGGTCTACTCGACAGGCATGAGCTCAGCCAATGCGGCATCCAGGTGTTCGAGAGTGCCGTCATCGAAGAGCGGTAGTTGGGGTGGACATCCCACCCCGGCCGTTCTCGCTTGTAAACCATACGCCCAAACATGTTGACAGTTGTGATGAGTTCAAAATGCAGCGCGCCCATCTCCGCCCCATGCAGACTTTAATCCACATGGACTGTAGTTAAAAGACCTTGAAAGCCAGGTTTTTGTGATTGCAAAATTACTCTCCTGGGTACCACTTTTTAATAGAAAAAAGCTGGGCGCCGACATCGTTTTGGCGAGGCCGTTCTTCATTTTGTTTCTTTAGTTTTCGAGCGACCGCTTCTCTCTCGTTTAGGCTGCAGCATATTTGTTAGTGCGTTCGCTTACTGTCATATGAGTCGCTATAAAACTTTTAAAAGATAATTGATGCGCAGAAGTTCATGGTGGACGAAGCATTTTCCTGCGTTTTGTGTGCGGTCATAGGCTGCTGCTGTGGCTGTATAGTTTCGCATCTATTTATTTGTCGGATGTTAGGGAGAGCATTTTATTCAGTTCGCGAAAGAAGTGGTAAGGATTCGTTGTGTTGGGAGCACCTTATGAGAAGCATCCGTTGGACGTTTTCTTTGGGTTTTTTGTAAGCATTCTGTGAGTTCGCTTCAGTCAGTTCCCATTCATTTCCTTTACTACGCTGTTCGATTCTTCTCAAGTTGTATATCATTTTGGGTTACTTTTTCACCTTAGTTTCCGTTGGATTGTATTTTGAGCGTTATTCCATGGTAACGATAATGGATTCGTGAAAAGATGAACACGTTTCGATTGGTGAATTGTAATGCTCGGTAGTATTATATCCTTTAACTGCAAATTTTTTGTACTATTTCGGAGGTAATGAAACTCGGAATCTGCTTTGAATTCGGAAGGAAATTTGAAAAACAAAAGCAGTTTTGATGCACAGATCCCTTTTTATTTGCCTTTTGCATCCGATCCGAAAATATGCTTGTGTGTTTCTCGATCTGTGTTTGCTGTTATTGGTTCTTTTCTGTTCGTATACAAGAGGCGTAAAACTTGGTAGTAATAATGTGTTATAGGTATTACGGAACGAGGCTGCGAATTTGGAGCAGCCTGCATCCTCGAATATGTGGGTGGGCTGTTTTTTGCTCGTGTCGGAATGGGATGTTGCTGCTGAACTTTTTCTTTCTTTTTTTCTGTACTGGACGAACACTGGAGTTTGTGTGCGTATTGTTCTGCTTTTGTGCATCATCTTGCCAGTTGCTGACCTCATCCAGTTATTCGGAAGACGCATCTTATATCATGTTTGGCGAATCCAGTCCATGGCATCATTTCGTTCGAAACGTTCTGACATTTCAGTTTCCATTTCCATTCCACCTCTCCGAAGGATTACTGTATTGCTGACCATTCTTATCGTAAAGATGGCTGCTTATCTACAGGATGGGATGGATGTTTGCTACAGACTTCGTTCGCTCAAATGAAGCCGTATTTAAAAGATTCGAAGGGGATGTGTATTTCGAAATCGATGAGAATTTGAACGCTACGCGATTTTTTCCACTAGGATTTATGCTCCCCTCCCGCTTTAATTGATGGTTGTCTCTGAACATCTTTGCTAAGAGCAAATCGTTTGTCAAGAAACCTTTTCTTGGTGTATTGTATACCAGTCAGTTTCTTCACTGTTTGCTAGGGTTACAGCCCAGTTTCAGCTTTCAGTTGTTAAGTGTTTGTCACGCGCCGGTTTTTTCCGGTTCCGAAATGTCGGAATCCGTTTCTCGAGTTCCGCTTTTTTTTAAAAAGCGTCCCAGTGCAGTCCCAGTGTGTACCTATTTGAGACTGATTAGCGCTGTAAGTTGCATGGACAAGTTTATGTTACG
Source organism: Toxocara canis (assembly GCA_000803305.1). NCBI lineage: Eukaryota > Metazoa > Nematoda > Chromadorea > Rhabditida > Toxocaridae > Toxocara > Toxocara canis. Next base: position 33,884 of record JPKZ01001132.1, on the reverse strand, counting down.
CAACTGTTTGCAATGTTTTGTGCATTTTGCGGTGATTACTGTGTCAAATAGTGTCGATTTCTCGTGCTCTTTCCCAAAACTTGTCAGTATGCTATGTTTTCATCATTTGATCGATTTTACTGCATTCTTCTTGTGGATAACTGATGCATCCAGCATTGTCGAAGACGTAGGAGGTAGTTGGTGTTGGTCGTGGAAAGGGGTGTACTGCGCTTGAAAAACTATGGAATTTCGGTGAGCGCAGAAATTTTCTCATTGCTAATACGAAAATTACCACTAGTGATTGCGAGCTTTTTCACATTCTTGCGAGAGAAAAACGAGGGATTCCTGATTAAAACGTCAGAAGTTATCTTGCATTTGCGGATGAGTGTGGCGGAGTTCGTTGTGGAGCTAGTAATTGTTCACCTTTGTTATAAATCAAAGGATGAGCACTGCGATTTCTTGCCATATGTTCAAGCGTGATTTTCACTGCATAGGTTTTCCTAAATTTTTGTCATTTGTGCTTTAAAATTTCACTGAAGAGTGCATCCCAGCACTTTCTTCTTGCGCAGTTTTGCGAACCAGTTGGTCGTTGAGACGAGAGCAAGGAATGCATTGTCTGTGCGATCAAAAGGTGCGGTCGGTCGCGCAGGTGCGTCTTTTCGTAAGCAGATCATCCTTGCGGTCTTTTACTCTCTTGCTGCTGATGTCGCTTGTCGCTGTGTTATAATGGTTCAGTTGTATTGCCGTTATGACGGTTCTTCAACGGTCGTCTACGAGTCTCCTCTAGTGTCCCTTTTGTATTTCTTCAATCCATCTCATCTAGAATACGCTGTCGAATAGGACATTGTGATAGTCGGATGATGGTTAACTGGGGGCGCTGATATCTACACCTTCATCCGTAAGTGGTGACTAGATGAAGTGTAAGAACGGGAATATGGTTTGTTCCCAAAAATCACTTCGACGTTTTTGATCATGGCCAGGACTGTTATTTTGAGATTTTGATGAAATTCTTGAATTCCAAAATGACTGAAATTTTTGTTTCATTTGTTAACCGTGTCATTTCCAACAGTTAGTTACTAAACGTTTACAATATAAATGATTGTTAATGTGTTGTTGGTGGCCGAAACGAAGTGATTTCGCAGTAATTCGAGCGAATTGCTTGTTCAGGAATGTTGCCAACTTTTCCTTCCGTCTGAGTTGGTTTGTTTGCTCGTTGTTTGGGCAAGGGATCGCTCAGTTCGCTTCTTGACGTTCCTAAATGTGTAAACCATTTTCGCATTATTTGTGATTAACTATAAGCTTGCATTGCGAGATGCTTTTATTGGATTGTAATTGTTGTGCATGGATAGATCGTGTAACAAAAACAACCAGATTTATCGCCTTTCTTCGACGTATTCCACAATTTTCTCACCTTTCTTACCTCATACATCAACGCTAAAAACTTCCCACTCGTTCGATCGGTTTGAGCGATTTTTTGGAGCTGAGGTCAAGATGTGGTTGTCGCAGTTGGTGATGAAGTATTTTAGAACGACCAACTTCATCCACTAAATTAAGGGGAAGGGGCTTTGTTGTTAAGAAAGTTCACCGCAGTTCATCATCCTAGGTCATTGTTTTACTTCGACGGGAGCCCAAAGAATCGCTATTTTTCTTGATGTATTTCTCACGATACTGTGCTATGGGATTTGTACGGAAGATTCAGCTTGGCACTTCTGAAGAGAAGAAATGGAGATGGGAGCTTTAAGAGGAAAAAGACCCTCATGGTGTGCCGAGAAGTGGCGGGAAAACATTGAAGGTATTTCGGTTTATGTCTGTAGGCACCATGGTGGTTCTTTATATTCCTCGTCTGCAACAGCCCAGTAAGACGCTTTAATAGGACTTACAGTGAGTGGTGAGATAACTTCAATGGCCGATTTTCCGAAAGTCATTTGAACTGGGACGAGTAATTAACATAAGAGTGAAGACTAGTCATGGCGTTGAACGGCCTCAGTTACTGTATATGTGTTCAACGAGTACCTGTGTGTTACTGTGACAGTAAGCGTATGCAAAAGTTCCTTATGTAAATGACTGGGGGAATTTGAATATGACGTTTCCCTCGGCATGCCAACATTTGGCTGTGAGCCTGAAATTTACTACAGCGTATTTTTCATATTGTAATGCTAATGCCCGGCTACGTTGTCGGCCTCATTTCCGCTCCCACTTTTAACTGATGCTTATGTCACTAAGCATTCACTTATGGCAATTTATTCACCCAGGGGTTCAAGCAGCAACGAGAATCTAGTGAAGCAACTCCGGGCTGGAAATTGGTTCAGCAAGGGTTCTGCACAGATCAATTAGAAATCGAATAACGATTCAACGGATGCATCGCACTGCAAACAACCCTCTCTCCCCGGCCCCCCCCTCCCCCCACGAAGTAATTTCTCTTCTTGTCAAATGCGATATTGTATTGAGTTGTGAAGTTGGAGTCTTCGATGAAGAATCCAATCCGAGCATTCGCTCGAATTTATTACGTGTTCATACCTTTTCTGTTTTTTTTCGACCTTCCTTGGACTTTGTGAGCGCCTTTGATCGCCAACACTGCTAAATAAAACTGGTGTGGTTGTGAAGTAGGCTCCCTAATTTGAAATTATAGACGAGGCAGGTAGTAGATTGTGATGAAATCTTTTTATTTAATGGAACTGATTTGTGGAATTTTGCTGGGCACGCCTTTTTGATAATCTTACCTTATATACCTTTTGGACAAGTTTTCAAAATAGTTGCCAATAGTTACTTTGTGCACCGTGAAGGCATGGGTGCAAACGGCGCATTTTCACTCACAGGTAAGTTTGAAAGGTAGATGTACGTTAACGAACGCTTGTTTTGCATGAAGCATTTAAAGACTGATGAGGTTGAGGTATCCCTTGAGGACTAGCATGCTTATATCATAAAGATGCAGCGATCGGCTATGGATAACAGTATCTCTTTATCCGAGTGGTACTTAGTCACTAGTTTTCGGCCGGTCAGATTCGCAGCTCAAAAGAATAATGATGGAAAGCACTTTTCAGTTGGTGCGACCGGTGATAGTGTTGCAGCCGTGCGGAGGGCAAGGCAGGGTCTACTCGACAGGCATGAGCTCAGCCAATGCGGCATCCAGGTGTTCGAGAGTGCCGTCATCGAAGAGCGGTAGTTGGGGTGGACATCCCACCCCGGCCGTTCTCGCTTGTAAACCATACGCCCAAACATGTTGACAGTTGTGATGAGTTCAAAATGCAGCGCGCCCATCTCCGCCCCATGCAGACTTTAATCCACATGGACTGTAGTTAAAAGACCTTGAAAGCCAGGTTTTTGTGATTGCAAAATTACTCTCCTGGGTACCACTTTTTAATAGAAAAAAGCTGGGCGCCGACATCGTTTTGGCGAGGCCGTTCTTCATTTTGTTTCTTTAGTTTTCGAGCGACCGCTTCTCTCTCGTTTAGGCTGCAGCATATTTGTTAGTGCGTTCGCTTACTGTCATATGAGTCGCTATAAAACTTTTAAAAGATAATTGATGCGCAGAAGTTCATGGTGGACGAAGCATTTTCCTGCGTTTTGTGTGCGGTCATAGGCTGCTGCTGTGGCTGTATAGTTTCGCATCTATTTATTTGTCGGATGTTAGGGAGAGCATTTTATTCAGTTCGCGAAAGAAGTGGTAAGGATTCGTTGTGTTGGGAGCACCTTATGAGAAGCATCCGTTGGACGTTTTCTTTGGGTTTTTTGTAAGCATTCTGTGAGTTCGCTTCAGTCAGTTCCCATTCATTTCCTTTACTACGCTGTTCGATTCTTCTCAAGTTGTATATCATTTTGGGTTACTTTTTCACCTTAGTTTCCGTTGGATTGTATTTTGAGCGTTATTCCATGGTAACGATAATGGATTCGTGAAAAGATGAACACGTTTCGATTGGTGAATTGTAATGCTCGGTAGTATTATATCCTTTAACTGCAAATTTTTTGTACTATTTCGGAGGTAATGAAACTCGGAATCTGCTTTGAATTCGGAAGGAAATTTGAAAAACAAAAGCAGTTTTGATGCACAGATCCCTTTTTATTTGCCTTTTGCATCCGATCCGAAAATATGCTTGTGTGTTTCTCGATCTGTGTTTGCTGTTATTGGTTCTTTTCTGTTCGTATACAAGAGGCGTAAAACTTGGTAGTAATAATGTGTTATAGGTATTACGGAACGAGGCTGCGAATTTGGAGCAGCCTGCATCCTCGAATATGTGGGTGGGCTGTTTTTTGCTCGTGTCGGAATGGGATGTTGCTGCTGAACTTTTTCTTTCTTTTTTTCTGTACTGGACGAACACTGGAGTTTGTGTGCGTATTGTTCTGCTTTTGTGCATCATCTTGCCAGTTGCTGACCTCATCCAGTTATTCGGAAGACGCATCTTATATCATGTTTGGCGAATCCAGTCCATGGCATCATTTCGTTCGAAACGTTCTGACATTTCAGTTTCCATTTCCATTCCACCTCTCCGAAGGATTACTGTATTGCTGACCATTCTTATCGTAAAGATGGCTGCTTATCTACAGGATGGGATGGATGTTTGCTACAGACTTCGTTCGCTCAAATGAAGCCGTATTTAAAAGATTCGAAGGGGATGTGTATTTCGAAATCGATGAGAATTTGAACGCTACGCGATTTTTTCCACTAGGATTTATGCTCCCCTCCCGCTTTAATTGATGGTTGTCTCTGAACATCTTTGCTAAGAGCAAATCGTTTGTCAAGAAACCTTTTCTTGGTGTATTGTATACCAGTCAGTTTCTTCACTGTTTGCTAGGGTTACAGCCCAGTTTCAGCTTTCAGTTGTTAAGTGTTTGTCACGCGCCGGTTTTTTCCGGTTCCGAAATGTCGGAATCCGTTTCTCGAGTTCCGCTTTTTTTTTTAAAAAGCGTCCCAGTGTGTACCTATTTGAGACTGATTAGCGCTGTAAGTTGCATGGACAAGTTTATGTTACGCAACTGTTTGCAATGTTTTGTGCATTTTGCGGTGATTACTGTGTCAAATAGTGTCGATTTCTCGTGCTCTTTCCCAAAACTTGTCAGTATGCTATGTTTTCATCATTTGATCGATTTTACTGCATTCTTCTTGTGGATAACTGATGCATCCAGCATTGTCGAAGACGTAGGAGGTAGTTGGTGTTGGTCGTGGAAAGGGGTGTACTGCGCTTGAAAAACTATGGAATTTCGGTGAGCGCAGAAATTTTCTCATTGCTAATACGAAAATTACCACTAGTGATTGCGAGCTTTTTCACATTCTTGCGAGAGAAAAACGAGGGATTCCTGATTAAAACGTCAGAAGTTATCTTGCATTTGCGGATGAGTGTGGCGGAGTTCGTTGTGGAGCTAGTAATTGTTCACCTTTGTTATAAATCAAAGGATGAGCACTGCGATTTCTTGCCATATGTTCAAGCGTGATTTTCACTGCATAGGTTTTCCTAAATTTTTGTCATTTGTGCTTTAAAATTTCACTGAAGAGTGCATCCCAGCACTTTCTTCTTGCGCAGTTTTGCGAACCAGTTGGTCGTTGAGACGAGAGCAAGGAATGCATTGTCTGTGCGATCAAAAGGTGCGGTCGGTCGCGCAGGTGCGTCTTTTCGTAAGCAGATCATCCTTGCGGTCTTTTACTCTCTTGCTGCTGATGTCGCTTGTCGCTGTGTTATAATGGTTCAGTTGTATTGCCGTTATGACGGTTCTTCAACGGTCGTCTACGAGTCTCCTCTAGTGTCCCTTTTGTATTTCTTCAATCCATCTCATCTAGAATACGCTGTCGAATAGGACATTGTGATAGTCGGATGATGGTTAACTGGGGGCGCTGATATCTACACCTTCATCCGTAAGTGGTGACTAGATGAAGTGTAAGAACGGGAATATGGTTTGTTCCCAAAAATCACTTCGACGTTTTTGATCATGGCCAGGACTGTTATTTTGAGATTTTGATGAAATTCTTGAATTCCAAAATGACTGAAATTTTTGTTTCATTTGTTAACCGTGTCATTTCCAACAGTTAGTTACTAAACGTTTACAATATAAATGATTGTTAATGTGTTGTTGGTGGCCGAAACGAAGTGATTTCGCAGTAATTCGAGCGAATTGCTTGTTCAGGAATGTTGCCAACTTTTCCTTCCGTCTGAGTTGGTTTGTTTGCTCGTTGTTTGGGCAAGGGATCGCTCAGTTCGCTTCTTGACGTTCCTAAATGTGTAAACCATTTTCGCATTATTTGTGATTAACTATAAGCTTGCATTGCGAGATGCTTTTATTGGATTGTAATTGTTGTGCATGGATAGATCGTGTAACAAAAACAACCAGATTTATCGCCTTTCTTCGACGTATTCCACAATTTTCTCACCTTTCTTACCTCATACATCAACGCTAAAAACTTCCCACTCGTTCGATCGGTTTGAGCGATTTTTTGGAGCTGAGGTCAAGATGTGGTTGTCGCAGTTGGTGATGAAGTATTTTAGAACGACCAACTTCATCCACTAAATTAAGGGGAAGGGGCTTTGTTGTTAAGAAAGTTCACCGCAGTTCATCATCCTAGGTCATTGTTTTACTTCGACGGGAGCCCAAAGAATCGCTATTTTTCTTGATGTATTTCTCACGATACTGTGCTATGGGATTTGTACGGAAGATTCAGCTTGGCACTTCTGAAGAGAAGAAATGGAGATGGGAGCTTTAAGAGGAAAAAGACCCTCATGGTGTGCCGAGAAGTGGCGGGAAAACATTGAAGGTATTTCGGTTTATGTCTGTAGGCACCATGGTGGTTCTTTATATTCCTCGTCTGCAACAGCCCAGTAAGACGCTTTAATAGGACTTACAGTGAGTGGTGAGATAACTTCAATGGCCGATTTTCCGAAAGTCATTTGAACTGGGACGAGTAATTAACATAAGAGTGAAGACTAGTCATGGCGTTGAACGGCCTCAGTTACTGTATATGTGTTCAACGAGTACCTGTGTGTTACTGTGACAGTAAGCGTATGCAAAAGTTCCTTATGTAAATGACTGGGGGAATTTGAATATGACGTTTCCCTCGGCATGCCAACATTTGGCTGTGAGCCTGAAATTTACTACAGCGTATTTTTCATATTGTAATGCTAATGCCCGGCTACGTTGTCGGCCTCATTTCCGCTCCCACTTTTAACTGATGCTTATGTCACTAAGCATTCACTTATGGCAATTTATTCACCCAGGGGTTCAAGCAGCAACGAGAATCTAGTGAAGCAACTCCGGGCTGGAAATTGGTTCAGCAAGGGTTCTGCACAGATCAATTAGAAATCGAATAACGATTCAACGGATGCATCGCACTGCAAACAACCCTCTCTCCCCGGCCCCCCCCTCCCCCCACACCCCCCCTCCCACTCCCCTCCATCCACTAATATTTATTGACTTGTTGGAGGTGCTTCGTGAAAAGGCATGGAAGAAAATCAAGCTTGTCATATTAACGTTTCGGAATTCGAGTCGGAAGAAAAGGCAAAATAGAAAGACAGTGCAGTGGTCGATATAATTTTCATACAAACAGGAAATGTGGGTTTTCACCGCAACAAAAGTGTGTTCGTTGATTGAGTGCACCTCAACAATAAAATGTGCCTCATCCAAAATTAGTTTTGCGGATGGTATGATACTTCTGTGCATGCTTAACAAACGTAATATCAAGTCTGTTAATTTGTTCACCTTTTTGGCACCAATCCGGATGGCCGACTTTTCCTGTTCGAACTCCGCACAAAAATGGGACGAGATGATCGTGATGGTTGTGGTGGTGTGACATACCGCAAAAATACGGACATTGGGTGGATAGTTCCCTACTGTCGACTGAAAAGCCACGATAAACGACAAAAACACGCGAGTCTCAATATGAGCAAATTCTGCTCAAGATATGAAAGGCTTTGCTGATGTTATTCTATGATCCCCTTTAGTTCTTTTGTGTCAGCTAAGTAGTCGCTCGGATGAATTGTTTGACAAAGAAGGCACTTCTGAAACAGTTCCCATTCATTTTGGCAACAGTAACGCAAATACTGATGGCGGATCGCTTGAAGAACACTTTGCTGGAATTCTGCAAAATTTTCATTTAAAAAAAAATCTCATATGCGAATTGTCAACGTTTTACGCATGTTTATAGCGGTAAGTGCATTCGAAATGAAAACTCGCTTATAACCGAGCATCGATTGGCGCAATTTCTCACTCGCAAATTGCAAAATGAAACTCTTAAAGCCGAATCGCTCCTTGAATTGGTGCACAGAAATTTTTCTAGTGCACAGTTAAGACTGCAGCATTTAATAAAGCTATGCAACTGTTAGTGAAACGGGAAAAAAATACGACGCATTTGCTGCAATAGAATTGAGAAAATGCAGAAGAAGAGCCAATCAGAAATGGAACGGTAAATGGCAATCCACTTGCAAAAATGTATGAAGGGCGTTCGCATTAAATGGAACTGCAAGCGGCTAGGCAGTCAACGACTAGAAATGTCAGCTCAACGAAAAAACCTAATTTGCAAGCTGCGTTTTCTTGGTTTATTCAGACAGTGCTCTATAACTCCCTGCAGTTTAAGTACTGACAAAAATACGGTAAGCATAGATAGTAATGCAAGAACACCAAACTGTTCATGATGTTTTATTACGTTCAACTACCACAATATTACAGCCATAACATGAGCAGCCATCCTCAAAGTAGTGCGTGCTGGATGAGGGGTGCCGAATTTCAAAGGTGCCGTCCTAACTTTTAAGATTGCGACCTCTTCGGAAGTCCATTTCGACATGTTGCTCTTCTACTCTCTCTGTCCGCAACTTTTTCAAAAGATTTGAAAAATCCTCAGTTTGCAGTACCATCATCGTGCTGCGGATAGGAAGTCGGAACATCTAATCAAAAAGGCCTCGCGGCTGCAAAGTCTTGATATCGCAGAGCTCGAAGACGACTTCTTACATCTAAAAATGTATAACCGACATTTTGAATGCATTCGTAGTCTCCTGCTGTTGAAGGACGTTGTGTGTTGGCACGCCTGAAAGGCACATTCTTAGCTTTTGTTGGAGGTGACCAAGTAGTTGATATATCCCTATCCATTTCTTGTCGAGGAAGAAAGGTTCAGAAAGACCGACAACTCTTCAGTAATGCCAGACTACATGTGGAGCTAAATACGCGAAGTGACTAGGAGGGGTAGGGAGGAGGGGGACATTCCCTAAAATTTCAACATTGGAGATTCCCTAAAATTTTGAGCCTGGCGACGCCAATGTTTGTTGCCGTCCACACTTTCGACGTCCGGTGCTCGGCATATTCAGTCGCTCAATCACAGCGCGTTTTGTTGAGTGGCAATTCTTTGTGTTGAAAGGAACGACTTCCTAGGAGCTCAATAAAAACTACTTTTTGCTGCCTATTCTTCTCCCCCTCCCCACGTTTCGATCTCAAATTGTTCTACGAGCCTTTCTGGAAAGGACTATTCGACGGTTTTTTGTCGAGACAACCCAAGCAAACAGAAAGCACAAAATAAATCATTTGTCGAGACAAATGATTTATTTTGTGCTTTCTGTTTGCTTCGTGACATCATGTTCGCTTATTTCCACTTGCATCCCCTATACAGTTTACTGTGCGATCTCAATCTTCTTTGGGATAAGCCGGTTACTTTTTTCTTAATCTGTATCGCGTGTAAACGGATGAAAGCCTTGATCAGAGTAGATAAGTGCTTTCGCAATTGTTGCAAAATTTTGGCGAAATTTTACGGTCCTAAATTACACAAGTAACCAAATGCGATGAACACAGGCAACTGTTTCGGTTGAATTCATATTGGTTTTTGATTCCGTCTGATAAAGGGTAAATAAACGCTTGCGTTCTTCCATTTTCGAGCTGTCTCTCAAACATCTATGTTCTAAGAAAAGTGCAAAGAGTAAGTGCAGTTCCGAGTGCGAACGAAAGAGTTCGAAACGATCGAGCATTTTTCTTTCCATGCTTTTTACGCTTTTCTTTTTTCAGCTCGAGCTGACGACATAAGAATAGAAGTCATTAAAACGAATAGTCGAATAGTGTCGCAAACGATTACGAATACTATGATTGCCAGTGGCAGGATTAACGGGAGCTTGACACGTTACTTTTAATTGCGTTAAAAAAAAGATGGAACATAGAGCTAGCAAGGTGTACAACGATTTGCAGTGCGTGCAACAACTTAGAACGTGCTTAACGAAACGTCTGTACACCCAATGCACTAGTTTTTGCTTGCACATTTTGTGCACTGTTGCACTAGTTAGCCTAGCCTCAGCCCATATGTCGACCTCAGTTCATGCCTTATCGTATATTGACGACGCTTTTCGCATATGCACAAACAGCATAGGTGCTCCTTCTGTATCACACTACTTCGCGAAATACACACTTTTTGGATGGAAATCAGGGTAATTTAAGAGTTTTAAAAGAAATCTCCATTCAGTAAAATCCTCATTTTTCAAGCCGCATGAAAGATAAAAGCACTGGAGTTTGACAAAAAAGTACGTGCATATAGCGTGAAAAGTTTTAGGCGACAAACTAAATGCACCGATTTATGAAATCTGTAAGTAAAACATGGATCATATTTTGCACGTGGTGTTTGATGCACCTTTGTTTTATGTGTTGCATAAAAACTGACGTAATAAATTTTTGCAAAACTTTGTTTGTAAGCCCTTTTACTTACATATTTCATAGATCTTTTGGTGGTCATATAATCGGCGAGGGGGAAGGGGAACTATACTTACAATTTTTCCAACTTTTTTGGTTAGCATGCACTAAAGAACAGGAAATTTCGAGTCATATTACAAAATTAAGGGCGGTATAAGCTGTTTTTTATAAGACAACAGCTAGCGACTAATATGTAGAGATGAGGAACGAGTAGAAGTTGCCACTTTGTTTTGCTCTGTCCGGTTTGGATTCCAGGTGTGTAACAGAGAGAGGATATTTAATCAAGAGGCACTTATAACAATTCCCAAATTTTAATTGGGACGTATAATAAAGAAGAGTAATAACCGTGATTTTACTGTTGTTCCATGAAAATTTAATTTTCTCAGGTATGCAGGACGAAACCTGTGATTTTTTTTAGTATGGCAAAGGTGCTTATTAAGAATTGCTGATTCTTTGGAACGAGCACATAACGTCTCCTTCAGTATGTGCTACCATCCGACTAGAACATATCAAGTACATGAAAATAACTGACCAAGAAATTTCGCACCATATTTTGAAAGCCTCTCCCTTTGAGACTTGGTGAAGCCGAAAAACGAATTACGTTTCTTGGATTAGGGATGGTGTCCTTTCTCTCTTTCTTTCTCTCTCTCTCTCCTGCGCCAATCCCTTCCTTCCC
>JPKZ01001132.1:5886-19760 GCA_000803305.1 Toxocara canis | reverse complement strand
GGAGAGGAGGGGGTTGGGTTAGCATGGAACGGGAATGAATTATGTCATTTGCATGCTTTTGACCGACGTAACGTATCGCCACATATTAGTCAAAAAAGCGTTGTAGAAGGAGAGTTGCGACGAAAACTTTCATCTGCATATTTTACCGCCGTCTTCATCGAACACTTATTCATGCATATTATTAATGGAACACTCAACGAAAGACAGTCGCTATTCGAGACGCTCTAAAGCGAGCACCTATCGAAGCAGTTCAATCTTATACTTTGCTCCGTTCATTTCGTTTACAGTACAGCTGTTATATTATCGTTAAAAAAACAGAACAAAATATTTTACTGAAAAATAATAAAGTGTTTCACCGTTTTTTTTTTGCTGGAAATTTGCCGGAAAAAGTTTTTTTATTGGAAAACCTTTGTTTTAGTATAGATCAATAAAATACTTTATTGGAACGAATGTTGCAAGCGCCGCTATATTTTGTCAGCGTTTTCGTTCGGCTCGTTTCTCGTTTGCATTTTCATAATTTAAGTTTGTGCCTTTGAACTTTTTCTTACTTTCTACTTTTTACTCGCAAATTTTTTTCAAATAATATCGCTAATTGTTTTTCAAATAGTAATTTTATAAATCTCTAAGAACATATCTAAGCTGAAAATCAAAAACGACATATTAATGAAACAACGTTTCTGAGATGTTCGAGTTGTTTCCCATAAATTTAGTGATGCTTTTAGGGGGTAGAAGCTGGGATTACCGCATGAAATCGTCTTATTTAGTCACTTTTGAAACACTTAGTCGCTCTATCTATGATAGTTTCACCAAGGTTACGAGAATGGGAACGCAATTTTCATATCTTCGCGCGAATGTGCATTTTATCTAAACGCTCAATAACCTTGAGCATAATCCATGTAGTCGGTTTGTTGCTTCCATGTGGGTGGAGAGGGGGTGGGGTGGGGGTGGGCAAATCAAATTAGATCTGTATATGTCTTATGCAAAATACTAATTATTTCCTCGCATATAAATACTGAGAGTATTGTCCTGACATAATGTCTTCAGCTAAATGTTGATAGGTTTGTTGAGTTTTGAATCTAAGCTTTGCTTCCGTGCCGTCTTCCTTCCAGTCGCCCAAATAGTTAGTTTCACATTGTGCTGACTATCTATGGTTAGAAGGACGACGACTAGGGGAATCAGTTGTGTAACCTAATTGGTTACAGATTCTGCATGGAAAATTGAAATGCCACAGATAATTAACTGGTTAAACATAATTGGCATTTTATATAGCTTATTGAAATACAATAAACTGATGTGATTGTCTACGACAAATTTCGTAACGTTTGTTATTGTAAGCCGATGAGAGAGTGTAGGAGAAATTATGATATGAAAATGTCCCATATATTAACTAATTTGAATTTTTGTTCCTTTAATGTTTAAATTTTTTTTTTGCTTGCTTCGTCGGTGTACCTGTATACTCCTGTTGTAGTAAAGGCCGAATTGCTTGTGCTGTGCAGCTGAGTAGTTTGATCTAACTGAATTTAGATGAAAAGTATGTGCTAGTTATGAAGAGTTTAGCAGTGCGGATTCATTAGAACTGCACTCGTCTGCAAACATTGTTTATCGTACCATTCGGACGTTCACTAATCCCTTGCCGATTTCATTCATCATCATATGGTCAGAATTTCCGTTTGATATGAAGACAGGAATTGTTTGATTAATCCAATATCTATGAGATGAGATATATTTTACAGTTGTAGGTATAGGTTTATAGCATCACCAATTTGGAGTATGCTAAACAGAACAGACAGGTACACTTCAAAAGGAAGGTGCAAGCTGCCCAGGAAAAAAAGAAGAATGAACAACAGGGGAATGATGAAGTGAGCATTTTTTTCCAGTCTTAAACTGAATCTAGTATGTCGAATCCTTTAACAAGAAAATCGAACACACACATCGGAAAGTGGAAGGAAGCGTTACTTACGCGAGATCGGTTGATGCGATAAGCACGCTGAATGAACAGTGCAGAAGCGCGTTCGTTGTTTTTACCACCATCTCTACCTGCAATACACTCACTCACTCTTAAGTGTGCGGATCGTGCAGTGCTCGATGCGAAGTGTCCGATTGCAAACGCAGACAGACACACGCCCTATATGTTTTGCAGTTTGTTCGTTCAGTTCGTGCAGGTTGCGCGGTACGTTTGCTGCACTGAACAGACAGGTACACTTCAAAAGGAAGGTGCAAGCTGCCCAGGAAAAAAAGAAGAATGAACAACAGGGGAATGATGAAGTGAGCATTTTTTTCCAGTCTTAAACTGAATCTAGTATGTCGAATCCTTTAACAAGAAAATCGAACACACACATCGGAAAGTGGAAGGAAGCGTTACTTACGCGAGATCGGTTGATGCGATAAGCACGCTGAATGAACAGTGCAGAAGCGCGTTCGTTGTTTTTACCACCATCTCTACCTGCAATACACTCACTCACTCTTAAGTGTGCGGATCGTGCAGTGCTCGATGCGAAGTGTCCGATTGCAAACGCAGACAGACACACGCCCTATATGTTTTGCAGTTTGTTCGTTCAGTTCGTGCAGGTTGCGCGGTACGTTTGCTGCACTGAATAAAAAACTCACAGTGAGAGCATACGATGAGAGTGAGTGAAACTCATGATTCGTGCATGATCACCTACGATTGATGCATCCTTTTCGAAGTGTGTGTTCAAATTGTTTCGTTGCTTTGCTTTAGGATGGATGGTGTAAAAGCGCGCCTATGTAAGTCAACAAATCGTTTCTCTGTGCATGAGAGGTTGCATCTTCTTTGCAGAGCGCTCGCTTGGTGCCTTATTAACTGTAAATTATGCGCACAGTGTTGTTGGTCGCCACACTGTCGGCATTAGCGCTTGCCGAACATGGCGACCCGCTTAGCGACAAGGATCACAACAAGGTATTTTCTTTTACATCTTTAGGTTTATCCAAAAACGATGTCATACCGTTTAGTGACCAGCCGCCTATGCACAACGGTGTGATGCAGTGTTGTCCTCGCCGCGACTAGACGATCGTGTGCAGTAGAATTACCAAACCCGATCTTCGCCGAATGCGTGCATTAGATTCATTTTCGTGCATTCCATGCTGCATTCTTGTTGCTGTTTTGCTCTACAACGGATGTTCATGTTGGTTGCGAATATCTCATGACTTCGACAGTATGTGGTCACATTTGGCGGGTATCATATTGTCGGGACGTTCACGATGTCAGCGCTCAGTGAGCATCGTCTTCGTTTAAGTCGACGTTGAGGCTGCTCCGCGTTTGCACCACCTCATCTCCTCTGACACAGTAGCCACATCGCGCGCACTGTTTCCGGAGCCTCAGCGCACAATGGCGCCAGAATTTATCAAAATTTCTATATCGATCATTGCACAGCCTCCGTTCTCGTTATTGTCGCATGATTGTATTCATCCGATCTTTTTGACCCTTACAGATGTGAGCTTGGTGCAAAAGACGTTTCAGGGCGATCGATGTTTTTGAATGAAAACGGGGCTGAAGCGTTATGAGTGAATTTTTATCACCATCAATAACGGATGAAATTCTGAAGGAGGTGGTGTGATTTATGGATTGCTCACTTTTTAATGCTATTTTCTGCAACAAACTGGTGCTTTTTCATGATTTCACAAGATGGCATATTGCACGAAATTTTTAATTTTTGTTATAGTGTTTTAGCATTGAATCTTGTCTCGTTCTTATCCCACCTTCAAAGGTTTGATCGCCATTTCATAAACTGACGCTTGGTGAATTTGCGAATGAGCCGTTTTAGAGGCGACCTTCAAAGTTATAGTTTCTTAGAAAGGTCGGCAACGCCATTTCAGACAGTCCAATGCCCCAGTTATCGATTTGATTGAACTACTGGGAACTGGTTTGGTCTTTCTGCGCCTGCTGAAATAGTGAGGCTGAGGCCAAGGAACTTTCGAAGAGTCGTCATGGCAGTCGATACACTGGTTTTGAGTGGGGTGTAAGTAAGTAGGTCTGCAAAAAACACGAGAAGTTTAGACTGCAACGAACTGAGCAGGAAAAAGCCGCCGTCAGTTTTTCTTTCATTGCTCTATGCTTAGACAGAATTGAATTTGACGAAGTTTTCTTTTCTTCTGTAATTTTTTCACACGAATTTTTGTCATCATTGATGTGGCATTGAGTATGTCACTGTTTCGACGCTGACTTCGTTCAAAATGAATCATTCGCTTTAGTTATTTAAAAATAATATTGTCATTATGGTTTTACCAAATTTGTTGCTGTATGCTATTCTGAATATGAAACGGATACGCTAACGTTGAGCTCATTTTTACTGCATGAAGCTAAGTAGCGAGAAGATTAAAGATTGACTTTAAAAAACGCCATCAAAACTGCATATGTATTTCATCTCATTTAAGGGTGGTGAGCACGACACCAAGTACGATCATGAAGCGTTTTTGGGTAAGGATACTGCCGCCGAATATGACGAACTAACCCCCGAAAAGAGCAAAGAGAGACTCTCGTAAGCTTCATTTTGATTTAAATTGATCGAGGCACATTGCTTTTTAAAACAGACCCCTGGAAGAGGTTTTTCGGGGGCTTTTGCGCTTTTTTGTGAAACTCGAAAATGCTGGGAAGATTTAGACGTCTGCTATATTTTATTTAAGAATATGCGTTACGAGCTGTCGTTTAAAGTTTGCGTTTGGAAAATTCTATCTAAACATTCTCTACTCCATTTAATGAGGTTTTGGTTTGGCTGAGAGAGGCGTTTTGTCTTTTTTTTTTTTCACCAAAGGGAAATAAAGCTCACAAAATTTCTCAAGTGATTCTCACTTCTCTCACCGAGCTTTGCTTTAAGCATAACATCAGTTGAACTTCATCTTTGTCAACTTTTAGTAATTTCATTTGCGACAAACTAATATATCAGTTCTTTGGATTTATATCTTTTAATGGAGCGCAAGACGTTTATCAGAAACCCGTCGTTGAAAGAGTTTAGTAAGGATTACGAAATACTATAACAGACTTGCTTCACTGCGGCGAAATCATCTCTGCACGTATTTGTTTTCATTAAGTAATTATGCTTTAATGCACTGGCGTTCGGTTCTTGAAATGAAATGCTACAGGAAGGGCCTCCGTTTTCACTAGGGAGTCGGTCTGGTAATGAGCAAACTGCTTAACAAAATGTAAGGGGAGGGGTACTTGCATTTGATGAATAATTTGATGCGAAGAATATGCGGCAACAATTTCAGGATGCTGGTACCAAAGATGGATAGCGACGGCGATGGATTCGTGGGTGAGGGCGAACTCAGAGAACACATCAAATTCATGCAGAAGAGATACGTCAATAACGACGTAGACAGGACTTGGAAAAATTACAACGAGGACAAAATTAAAGACGGAAAGCTCGAATGGAAGGACTACAGGTAGATAGATCGCTCTTGAATTTTGCAGTCAAATATCGATATTTGACAAAAAAGAAATTTGAGACAAAATTGGGCTATTAGTATCGTAGCAGTCTCAACATGTAATACGTGTGTTATATGTATAGGCCGTTGAGAGGAAAAGAACGTATGCGAAAATAATACGAAACAGTGGCTTGCGCTTTACATATATGCAAATGCCTTATGTTTTCGACTTGATGCGGTTGATGTGTTGGAAATACCATTGTTTTTTTCCCTTATAACTATAAGCCGAAGGAAGGTTCATATAGATGGCATGAAAAATGAGTCAGGCCCCAGTCTTACTCCTTCGACGTTCAGTCTTCTTAAAGAGTTGAGAAAACAGCTTTTGGTTTCATTGTCTTAAAAAAAGTTCATCGATCATCCAGCGTGACTGCTACTGCATCATCTCAATCTCTAGGAGTAACAGTGCTTATAACATTTATCGTTTGGTACATTCTCACTTTTGGGAATGCAGCAGCTAGTATAAAAGTTCCATTAAAGCGATTTCAGTTCCGCTGACTTTCGTAGCTAGAAGTTCGATATGGTAATCCTGGCTTAGGGCTTTTAAAAGTTTATCGTTCATGGCCAGCCCGATGAGGTCGCTATTTTAAATGTTGTTTCCGATTTTGGGCTGTATGTCAAGAGCAAAGGAGAGGAAGAGTGAATGGGAAAGTATTGTTTATAGGACGATGGTGTACGGTTCACCGGACGGCGAGGGTCAAGAGCTGTCTCCCGAGTACGCGAAAATGATCACTCGTGATGAGCGACGATGGAAGGTGGCCGACTACGACTCGAATGGAGTTCTTGACCGTACTGAATACGGTTGTTTCATGCATCCGGAGGATTGCGATCACATGCGGGATATTGTCGTTGCGGTAGGCCTACAGTCTTGATTATTGCGAAATTTTGGAGCATTTTTTTTCAAATCCGATGCCTCTTTTGCTGGTGTTCTGTACTATAAGAAATTTGAATTTGACACGTTAAAGCAGATGTCGAAGTTTCTTTTGACGAGAACTGACGAGATTGCAAGATGATATCGTCGTTAAAACTTCTTCAGCAGGCATCCGTCTCACGTTAAACGCATCATCGGGGAAGTGCTGCGACATTTATGCTCTTGACATTGGTAATAGGGGGGCAGACTTTTTTCCGTCTTTTCCATCGTAGCCATTCAACTCTGCGGCTATTTATATTCATTTGCCTGCAGTTTCTTAAAAACAGTATCGACGGTGATTGTGTGCTTGATTTAATGTGCATGTTTTGTACTTTCGATCGACGTTCCGAAACAAGCTTTGTCGATGAACGTTGTTGAATTTACTGGCTAGGATCATTCGTTTCGTCAGCCTTATACAGTCGTCTCTGTCGGAGTGAGACCAAGTAATTCGCCGTATATTCACCGACTGGTCTTAATACCACTTAAACCATCTCACTTTTTATATGTATACGATTCATTTCTCTTTTTTTTTTTGTAGGTACCAGTTGTTTAATGCGAGTTTAAATCGATAACTTGGAGCTGAGTTGAGTCTGAATAGATCCGCGGTTCGAATCCCCTTCGATCTATCAATTTCTAATCTGGTTATGTACAAATGAATTTTGTGCATCGTTACACAACTCAGTTGTGATTCCACATTTTTGCATGAATTATTCGGAGCATTCTTATACTTGGCAACTGCGTCATGAGTCTTGTTGGTTCGTTGCAGGAAACAGTCGAAGACATCGACAAAAACAAAGATGGCTTCGTAGACCTCGAGGAATATATTGGTAAGTTGGTCGGTTCCTCAAATTAGCAAGCCTGACTGAACATGATAAGTACATTTTCTGATACGTTTTGCCTCCCTTTTTTTGACTATAGAAACTATTTTGCATTAATGCGGGCGTGAAATTTTTCGCATTTTACCTATCAGATGTTCATTTGAGGCGCAAAAAGTGAATAAATAAAAGCGCTTCTTTTATTTCCACCGCCATTGGGAATGCTGGCATCAGAAGTTTTGATGTGCCTTGAAGCAAGCTTTATGAAAGATGGTATTTTATAGCGTTGAATGTCTTTTATTAAAGGGGACATGTATCGACCAGAGGACTATCCAGAGCTGAACGGAAAGGAGCCAGACTGGGTGGCCAGTGAGCGTGAGATGTTCAAAGAACATCGTGATAAGGACGGAGATGGCAAATTGAACCAGGCATGTCTCTGTTTGTTCAGATTGTCCGGGGTATGAGCGACGGAACTGAACGTTTCAATTGCTGACAGTTTTGGTGTTTTATTTTGGTTCGGATACTCGCCTAATGTATTTGTGCTGTTCGAGATGTCATCTGTTGGACGCAGTGTCCATTCGTTAGCGTTAATATCGCATGGTGCAAAGGTGACGCCTAAACTTTGTAAAAGCGGCCCTTAAATTTTTCCCTTCTCATGAAATATTGCCTGCTTGCCTTGACCTAAAAGTATACATTAAGCTACGGTTTGTCGCAAAAAGAGTTGCTCGCTTCTCTGCGTGCACGAAAATTACAATCGAGTATAATTTGCTGAGTCACGCTTACAATACCATCTACTGCTAAACGAGTGCACGTTATGTGTTATATCAAGTGAAACGCTTGAATAATTTATGATCTAGTCTAAGTTTTACTTTATTTGCGCAGCATCGGTTTTTGGAGGCTCGAAGCGTCCGTCACTGCTCCATTCTCTTTCTCACCGTTTCCTGTTGGTAAGTAGAGGGAGGAGTTATGAGGGTTCGTTGCTGTTCCATATTTTGATGTCCTAAATTTGCCACAACGGCAAAAATTGCGCTTCTTCCAATCGCTGTTGCTTACGCTTTTTTAAAAACGCATATCCATCCGCATACTTTTCGCTAAAATTTTCTTGGCGCATTTTGAAGTTTAGCCCAGCATCGGTGGTGAACATGCAATATATTATCTGCAATTTCGTACTTGTAATACATCGTTCCATGGATATCATTCATGAGAAAATAGTACAACACGGTATTCATACCGAAAGAACTGTTACACGTCTGTCGTCGTACCAAGATATGTTTGTGCTTGGTGTGCCGCATCCCTCCTGCAGCATGATAGTATCCGATATTTACATTCGAAAAAAAAATTCAGTAGCATCGCCATGTACAACGTAACCGTATTCGGTCTTTTTTGTGAAACAAGTACAGTAGTATCACCACCTCACCACCAAAAAGCAGTGAGAAATACCGGCAACTTTTGCGTCCATGAGCTTTGAGAATTTTCGGACGTCTGGCAAAAAAAAACAAAGATAAATGCGTCACTAGATCGAATTTCACGTCGATACTTATCAATTTTAGGATGAGATGCGCGACTGGATCATGCCTATCGGGTTCGACCATGCGGACGCGGAAGCGAAACATCTCGTTGGTATTGCAGACGACAACAAAGTAAATGAACATTGCAACCTTTCAAATGTTGCTTATAAAGCGCATCCTCTGCCTACAGTATCTCGCTTTGTGTCTGCTGAAGGTCATCGAGCTGGTGCTGTTAACTGTTTTTAGGCGGAAATTAGCCGCGGGTAACCAACTCCGACGGGAAAGCCTTAAGGTCTGAAGGATTCTGGCTCGTGACGACGGTATTGTTCAAAAATTAGGCCCGTTGTACCCTTCTTTTTAATATCTTGTGTTTGTTAGTTCACTTCATTTTTGCAATATTGAAAAAACCGAAGTTCTCTAAGCTCTTCTAGAAATTCTTTAATCGCATCTTTACATGTTGTTTTTGAAAGCCTTCTAGAACATCACGGGAAGTGTTACAGAAAGTAATGGGTTTGCCACGGTTACTGTGGAAGTGACAGTCGACAATGCTTTCATTGGGGACTTCGCTTATTCAAAGTATGATGGTCCAGGCCATTTGCATTGTGAAAATTATGAACGGGGAAAACACCCTTGCTGATGAATGCAAAAGTTTTTTTATGCACAGGGCGTATTAAAAAGATTATTGCGAGATCGATAAACGGCGATTGTTCTTGTCGCACCTGGCGATGTACTACATAAGTTTCGGTTGCACAAGAAGAAACATTCTTTTTGTGCAACCGAAACAACTGAAATTTACGTGTTTAACCACACCAAATCCGAGGTGAGAACTTCACTGCTTGTCGGTATGACAATAATTTGCTTCTGGTATGCTTTATATACTGTAGCAAGATGTTGTTTTAGGATGGAAAACTATCCATGGAGGAGATTTTAGCTCACTACGATACGTTTGTTGGCTCGCAGGCGACTGACTATGGTGAGCAACTGCAGAAGCACGATCCATCCGAGCTGTGAGATTAATTGCCGACTAATGTGCAACCTAACGAAAAAGGATTGCTAGTAATAATTTAGTGCTCGCCTCTCGTTCACTCTTGAGTCTCTGCAAATCAACAGTTGTTCTCTTGACAAGTATTTCAAACCACCAAATCGACTACGTGTTTTTAATGCTGCATTTTTGTTCTTGTTATTGTGTTTCTTTGTTGTTGCTATTTGCGTTTAATGTTTCGCAGTTATGTTCTTCACATAACTATGCAATTGCAATTCAACTTTTTGCCGTATTTTTTTTATTTTCGCATTCAAATGTTCGTCGTTGTATTGCCAAATTCGCTATGAAAATGTTTGGATTGTTTGAAGAGAAGGGCGCCAAATGCAAACTTCGAGTGTAAATGATAAATAATTAAGTATGCATAAGTTGTCGCATCGTCTCATAACAATTAACAGGTTACTGTTTTGCATCAGGCGTTAGATGCCAGAACTGTTTCCACCACTCGTGGAAAGTTTTTAAAAGTTTGTTTTACTGCATGAAAATCAGCTGAGAGAGTGATGGACACGAACAAGCTTCTGTGCGCAAAAGAACGCTAGTGAAACCCATAAGGTAGGGCCGAACCAGCTCAACTTCGTAAAGTGATACTTCGTGCTTCCAGGAGAGCCAGAATAACGAAAGCCTGTTGCAGTGCAAAGTTAGCGTTTTACAGTTCGTTTAGCGGTGATGCAGACCACTTGGAGGAGGTCATTGATGGACACTGCACAGGTGGCTCAGCATGATGGTAATAAAGCTCAGGAAGAGGTTGTGACGGTCACTGTACGATTATGCAAACTTGTTGAGTGCTGAAGACCAAGTACAGATCACTCGTAAAGTTGTGAGATAGGACAGGTTAGGTAAAGCACATGTACGGGTGGTATCGATTAGGCGTAATTCGATGCTGAACGACGCACGAACCGTACAGCATGCAGCACAGCCCGGATGGGCCATTCGTTGGCGTTAGCGGACGTTTATGGCTCTGAATTATTCGTTTGGCGACACGAGTGATTTTTGACGCAGTGTTGGAGGCACACGTGGTATAGATCTGGTGG
Organism: Toxocara canis; assembly: GCA_000803305.1. NCBI lineage: Eukaryota > Metazoa > Nematoda > Chromadorea > Rhabditida > Toxocaridae > Toxocara > Toxocara canis. The sequence continues at coordinate 9,021 of JPKZ01001132.1, read as the reverse complement.
GTGCGGCACCAACTAAACTAAGACATTGGCCGGCGTTCCCACTCATTGGCTCAGCGTTTTCACACATTCGCTGGACGTTTACATACTACACGGGCGCACTGCTCTAGGATCCCCGGCAAGGGTCCGGCGTTTCCCAATTATGAGCAGCGACTTCGCATTTTTGATTTGAAACCTCTATGGTATCGAAGAACTCAGTTCGACCTACATTTATGTTTTAAGATTGTTAAAGGTTTTTCGGGAATTCCGTTCAAGAGCATTTTTTCTTTTACAAAGTTTGCATCACGCTCGAGGTTTCACCCTCTGCAAATCGAAAGGAAGACAACGAGTCGAACTGATGTGCTCAACTCTTTCGCTTTTCGTGTTGTACCTATCTGGAACTCCTTGCCATGTGATGTCGTTATGGCTGGTAATTTGTCTTGTTTTAAGCGACGCTTGGAGCAGTGTGATCTAACGACAATACCTGCTGCTTGCCGGCTGTAATTCATTATCGACTGTTATTATGCATGCCTACATGTCCATTGCTTATGATCTCTTGTTTTTCTACTCTCATCAATGTCTATGGGTATTTAAACGCATGGTTAATTGCAGTGTTTATACTTATGAATATATTATAGCTTTCGTGTATACTTTTTTTTCTGGAGGCGTTGTTACATGCTTTCTTTATGGTAAATAAAGATTCTCTCTCTCTCACTGCTAGAAGTAACGCTACCTGGGTGCATCATACCACTGCTAGGGGTACGCTACCTGGGTACATATCAGGATGCATTTAAAAGCAGTATCTTCATACCGAGGTGCATGTAAAAGTCACATTAAAAAGCAAAGTGTTGCTGTGCCAGGGTACATTTAGGGACAAATGTTATCTCATCGTCCAAATCTAAAAGGTAATAGTAAGGTCGCATGATAGTTATTCTGCTGTTATTATTTAAGGCTTATAATTAAAGGATGTTAATCTAAGAATTATTGTAAAAATGGGCGTCAAAGAAGAATCTCTTGTTTTTCTTACTCTCATCAATGTCTATGGGTATTTAAACGCATGGTTAATTGCAGTGTTTATACTTATGAATATATTATAGTTTTCGTGTATACTTTTTTTCTGGAGGCGTTGTTACATGCTTTCTTTATTGTAAATAAAGATTCTCTCTCTCTCTCTCGTTTCCATTCTCTCCTGAAGCTCCCTCGGGCCATTTTTGCAGTCACAAATTTTCTTTTCAACTGGTTTCTTACAAAAGCATTGGCAAAATTCGAATATTAGCCTCGGGCGCCCTTCGGCCGAACTACAACGGAGTTCAATGGATCGCCGAACGGCGGAACCGGAAACGTCGAAGCTTTTAGAGCAACCTTCCTCCGTTCGACCATATCGTTCTGAAAATTGGTCCCAGATTCAACGCATGGGAACCGCGTCCCAAAATAGTTCGCATAAACAATGCATGTACTCTTGAAAGAAACCAAGTGTTCGTCCTCGGTTGATGCGATGGACGATGCAGAAATCGATAAAAACGACCATTGTATGCAGAACAACAGCATTAACAACAGGTATAACCATATAGCAGGCACTACCAACAAAGCTACCAACAAATCTTCGGCCGGGTACATCCATTAATTCATCAGTAATCTAAACTTCATCATCATGAACGTACTCGACGAAACCTTCTGGCTCACAGTACCCGTTACTCATTCTAAACAATGGAACATACTAGAAGTGGAACAATGGAACAATGGAACATAATACTAGAAGACGCCGAAGCTTTCGATAAGAAGCTGAAATTTCTGAAGCCTTAACGCATCCAGTGCCGTAAGCCCAAGTCGGCGGAATATGGAACACCGTTTTAATCTACTTCCTACCGCTTACTCACATGCTTCATCACATTCCATACTTGCACATATTGTGTTTGAAAAAGCAAATTGATGCGCTTTCTTGTAATATAGCTACTACCGGCACAAAATGCGTAATGTCGTAATACCACCACGTCTCGCAAAGAGGGTCTTTGCTACGATCGTCTTGTCCAGACGATTGTGCGCACATCTGCGACCAGATTCCGTTTGCTCGCGTGCGTGCAGGTCTCACGGTCAGGTATGAGTTGTTAGTACTATTTTTAACAGGTTGTTACATCGCAGTTTTTTTTTTGATGGAACGGTTTGTGATGAGTATGGATGGGGTAGAGTTCGAGGTGTAGTTGGTAACTGAGTTAAAGATTTTTGAGCTGGTTTTGTTGGGCTGGAATTATGGAGTTGCAGGACCCCACCAGCCACGACAATATTGTTTCTGCGTTTTGGCGTGAAACACTGCACATATTGGTTTTTCCTAAAGTAAAGTGTTTAAAAACCTGCAGCATCGGTGTTAATGAACAATTCGGTCAAGAATTTGCGTAGATATGGGGTTTGTCTTCGTTCTTTAGATGTGGTTTACTACTACCACTCCTGAAAGACAAGCGCAGACTTCGGGCGGATCTTGCTCAGTCCCTTTTAATCATAGTAAATGCACCTCAGTGGTACCCTATTTTTGCATATTTTGTTCGTGATAAGTGCACGCATTAGCGCAAAAGTTTTGTGAACCGTAGATGTGGTTGACGATTCGCCTCATCCGTTGTTTGGTGCCGCGTCAAGCGCGGACAGCATTCTCAGCGGCACCTCAGTGTACAACAGGTATCGAACATGCGGAGCTATTGAAAAAGGTCTTTTTTACCCCTTTCTTCTGTTTGGCGAACAGCGTGACGTTTGTGCCACACTGGATTTAACTGACCACAAAATCGGCTCGAGAAATTTTTGCTGGTCCAGTATAGTTGTTCGCATCATTTATGAGGAGTTGATTGATGCTATAACCATGGAGCCGATTGTTGGCGTGATCTCTGTGCTTACGTTGATGTAGAAGCCGCGTTCATGCGGGGTGCAGTCGCCGACAGCTCTGATCGCATTGCAACAAGACACCGAGAAGTGGGGTATCATGAGTGCAAAATCAGTTAACGAGAGAAGTGGTAGGGAGCGTGGTTAATGTACTGGTACCATTGTTTCCACATATATGATGCTATGAGTAAAGCGCATGAGGGAAGGGTAATTTGGCAGTCCTTGTGGGATAATGAGTGCGTTGTTTTCTGAAGAGGAATATAATGCGAGCAACTATGGCACACACGCATATAT
>JPKZ01001128.1:190795-203125 GCA_000803305.1 Toxocara canis | reverse complement strand
TGGTGCGGGGAATTGAAAGAGGCTTCATCGTACATGGCAAAATTGGAGATTTCATTTGACAAAATGCGCGAAACGAAGGCGCACATAGCCATGGAATTTCGCACATACGCTCTTGTTTTGGTAGTGCGAAGTGAATAGGTGATTTAATACTTTGAGGTTTCGCGATATTTTGATGAAGTGTAAAGTTGTGTCGTGTGTTATTTTGTTTATTCACCTAGCCAATTATAAGTCTTAAATACTTCTAGGTTTTAAATGTGTATATAGGTTTGACGGAAATAATTCAATTTTCTACTTTCTATATATATCATTTCTCGACTTATTATTTTATAGTTTTACTTCTGTAATCCCCCTCGGTTGTCGAATACATTTGCATGTGCGAAAGTATCGAAGAGCTGAGAGGAGATTAGAGAAGGCTATGCCTTTTTTGCTGCACTTTAATTTAAGATCTAACGTTTACAGTGTGCTAACGTTTTATTGTTTAAAATTCTTTTTTGCAGTGACTGTTTTATCAAGTATCCTCTTCTATGTCATCGAATATTGTGTCGCATCCAACCACTTCAGCCTCAGGTGTTGGCGCTAGACCACCGCAGAGGTAAAGATTTTGAATGCCGTATACGATATGGGATGATCAACCTAATAAGTTGTCCAAACGTGTCCACTGTAATAGTCTGTCTGTGTGATTTCTAATTTATGCATTCCAGTTTGGGTGATTGCAACACGTATAGTCTTCGTGTGTTTTCGCTATCGTACGGTATGAGTGGTTTGCTTCAGATGTTTTCACTTGTAACATTTAGGAACGTTGTGTTGGAAATATTGTTTCCGACCGGTAGTTCTGAAATGCACGGATACGTGGAGAGGTAAACGATTCATTCAGAGTATGGAAAACACAGTTTGTCATAGATGTTTCGGGAGGAACTGCGAAAGCAAAAAAAAAACAATGGCAATCATAAACAATAAAAAGAACTTGCAGTCGAGCAAGAAAGTTTATAAGCCTCTTTACGTATTCAAAAAGAACGACACATATTTTAAGGCTTACAAGAGCAACGTTTTGTCCGTGTTTCTCGCCAAATGTAAGTGACGATGAAGAAGATGGATCTGAGGGGCATTTTGGAGACGGTGGTGCACGCACCGTTATGAGAGCTAGTCGACAGCAGGCTCCTTCTCGAGGTCGGTGCTTTTAATACGTGCAGACGAGAAATGGTGACTAGGGAAATGGATAAGCGGTTTTTTTTTCTTCTGCTGAAATTCAGCCTACATTTTTCATTCATTGCCTTTTGCTTGCACGCATAGAGAAATCAGATAAGCTTAGTCGGACGCCAACGGAAACGATTTTTACAGCAGCATATCTCCATTAGTTGTGAATGAACGGCAAATTAACGTTCCCATTTAAATCATTACTGGTAGATCTTCATCTCTTTTTTTTCCAGTGTTCTCCCTTCCTTTTTTTTCTGTTCCGATTTTTTTACAGCCCTTTTTTCACTTTACCAAGCAGCAGATGGTATATGTACGATATCCAAGCGACACTCGATTCCTCTACAGCTGTCTAATTTCCCATGTGAGAGTTATGTTTGTGAGAAAGATGTGGTTACGGAAGTTCGCGAAAAAATCCTCAAAAATTTAATGTCGTTTACTGGGTACATGCAGTTCGCGAAGTTTCGGTTGTTTTTTTTGGAAATTCGTGGGCCTATATTTCGCAGTACAGTGTGAAATTTTATTACAATGTGTTTGCTATAGATGAAAACGGCTCACTTTTTTGGCAATCGTTCCATTTTTAGAAAAGGACCTAACCTGAAAACTTAAAAAATTACCTGAACACTTGATTTAACCTGAAAATTTTGAAAATAACTCGCGTTTTATACGTCAATAGTTGTCTATTTCGACGATGACTTCAGAAAAGCTGCCGCTCACTTAGCATGGTTTGGCCAAAACTGTTCACCAGATTAACGTTAGCACTGTCTTTTGCTGTACGCAGTATCATGCTGCTTATCGCTTTAAAGAAAATCCATTTCGTAAATCGGTAAACTTACCTGTGGTGGTAAAATTGTCATTTTGCATAAAAGGTCTAAAACTAGAAAAGAGCCAGCTTATAGGCACACATTACATGTCAAGCCTCGAACTTTTCGTGTCACATTTTCTCTCTCGATTTTATATCTTCCTTTGTTTATGATTTGTTTATTCAGTTTCCTTCGGAAAGGTAGTGCACAAATCTGTTCCTCATCCGGTTTACATATATGTCCAAAAAAAAAACTGAGATCATGCATGCAACGCAATTTCTAGTAAATGTTAAGAGACAAGGCGCTTGAATTGCAGAAAGCGCACGACGGCAGATAATGTCGGTGGCACGTGATTTTCGAGCTCGTTTAGCGTTCGCAGCCGACTCGAGCAACCAGACTGAGCCTGGACCGTCGGGAATTCGGCGTTATCCACAAAGCGGTGAGTTCTTACGTTCTGTTGGCGATCTGCGATGGTGAAGAGTTTCTTCACGAACTTTTTGATCCCATGAAGTGGTTGTTGATACTAGCGGATATATTACGTCTGGCTGATCGCAACTGTGGAAGTGGATCTTGACTGAGGAGAGGAAGAAAATTGAGAATGACGCACGGCTTTGAGAAATAGCAAACACTTGACCTCAATGAATTTGCCGATTATCGTGTATTGCGCTATTGAAAGTGAACAATTTTGAGAATGATAATTTTTCAAATGTCTTATGTTTCAGTTTGCTTCTCATTGTTTTGCCCATTTTGGGCTGAATTTTAGCGTTTTTGAATACCGACTAGTTTAAGTGACAAACTGAATACGATAATTAAGATTTGCTTATAATTTCAACCTCCAAAATGTCAATGATTAATAAATGAAGCCAAACATAGGTTATAATACGGTGATGTTCGTAAGGCTAACTCAGCTCACATTCATTATGGGCAAATAGCATTTGCTGATTTTTTTTTGCTGAAATGTTTCCGCTTTATTTGGCACTGTAGAGGATGAACTGTTCCTGAACAGTTCCTTGAAAATATTGTACCGTATAGCGTCGAATATTTTCGCCACTGAGAAAGCTGTGAACGTCATAGACTGTGGCGCTTTATTCAGCTTATAGGTGTTTATAAGCGTTATTTCAGGTGGTATTGTTGTAACCGATGAACCGTATGTGGTTCATACATCAATTGACTATACGAATTGTTTGGTACCAGCACAGGATCGCATAACGGCCTCACCTTACTATTGGGGTGTTATGGATAGGTACGAAGCTGAAGCGTTGCTCGAGAATAAACCTGAAGGTAGTATGCTTGAGTATTCACTGTTCAAGCTGCTTAATGACCTTAAGGAAGACTCGTATGGTTCCTTAACATTTTGGGAGGTGTACTCAACAGTTCCTTATAAACGATATGGAAGACAAACAAAAGAGTGGGAAATTTTTCTGAATTGTGAAAGAGTGGAAAGCAAAAACTTGAGGTGTCTGGATTGTGCACAGAAATTTTTCCGCTTTTAGGAAGGTTGCACACGTACATACGGTTATAGTTGGGCGAAGAGTGGGGGGGGGGGGGGGGGGGGCAAGAGGGTATTTACGTATAATTCGGGAGTTCGATGAGCACGTATGATTTGAAGATGGGGGTTGCTAAAGTGTGATTCGGCCGAAGGAGGTGTTGCTTACATGCGGTTCTATTTTTTTCATGACGTTTCAGGCACGTTTCTGCTTCGCGATAGCGCGCAATCGGAGTATCTATTTTCGGTCTCATTCCGTCGTTATAAACGAACTCTACATGCTCGTATCGAACAAAAAAATCACCGATTCAGTTTTGATTTCTCGGATACTTCAATCTTTTCAGCTGATACAATTACTGATCTGATCGCCTACTACAAAGATCCTGCTAAGTTAGTCTTGTTTTATTTATCATGAGTTTATCAGTTGATCTCAGTTAAGAGGCCCCTACCCCGCGGAGCTTGAGAAACAACAGCAAAGACTGATATATGCCGGGTTTCGAGGATTCGGTTTTTAAATTTAATGACTTGAACTTGAAACGGTGGGACGTTGCTTCCCGATTTTTAAAATTGCGCAGTTGTTGTCACTACAGCGCGCTTGCCACTCTCAGTTCTTCACAATACTTTTGTTTGACGTGGAAGAAACATATGATCGGTTCCTCTGTGTACTGCTTCCTGGTTGGTCTTTTTTTCGATCTTGTGACTGCTTTCGTGTAATATCCATATCCAGTTTTGCATCATTTGAAGCCGTCCCTGAGCACGTACTAGGGAATATCGCTTCCCTTTTATCCCCCAACAGCGAATATCGCTTCCCTTTTTATAAAGTAATGTTATTCGCATAAAACATCATACGCCCTCCATCATGCAGCAGATTGCTCTAAAGGCAGTCAGACTTTATGCGAGTTACTTTCAAGGCAATTATTGTTTGGGGTGTGTTTTTGAAGAGTTAGTAATTGTATTATACACGATGAGAAACCTCTCGCTATATTGTGAAGAGCGTTGCATTTTATTTAAGGTGTCTATTTTTCGAGCCACAACTGTCGATACCGTTGCCGAGGAATTTTGCCTTTTCGTTGCAGGTGAGATGATTCGTTGTCATCGTTTTTATTTACGGTAAAATCCGTCTACTAGAAGAAGAAGTTTGAAGATGAAGAGAAACTTCTTGTTATTTTTTTTTTAAGCATAAGCGTAAGCGAAGTGATGAGTGATTCTTCAATTTGTAAGAGTTTCTTGTCACCAGTGAAAGTTTGAAGCAGTGAAAATAGATCGACGAAAAGCTGAGCGCTGTTTTAGAGCATCTTCTAACAACCATTTTTTGACTTTGCCATCTCTGTGGGATACAGCCTTATTTATGTCGAATTTGATAGGTCGGTCTCTAAAAAATGTGTTGGAACTGCACGGCCATGTTACTTAATACGAAGAGCGTGCTTCACAATTTACGCACTCTAGGCCTTGTCAAATAACTTTTCAGTTAGCCATCTCCATTATTTTATCAGTGTATTTATCCAAGCATTCAGAAAGTGGCATTCGGCAGTCATGCACTTCACTCTTTATAAGACGCAACGTAACGGCGAGTTGTCCGTTACGTTTTTCACGATCTTAATTTCTCACTGTTAATTGTACTTACTGGCTTACTTAATTATCCGTGGTACCGACTCGGTCGACAGTTTTTGCTATCCTGTATATCATGGTTTCAATACATTCTCTTGCATAAAGTTACGGTCTCCTGCGTTCAAGTTCCTTGCATTCCCAATTTCGGCCTCCCCTAAACATAGCTAGCTGATCTGACGGTCGGGTCATATACGTTACATGCCGTAGGATATTGTCGAGCTGCAAGTGTTAAGTGCGGATCATTTATATATTGTTGAAGAGCCAACAGACGAGCATGCTTTCAGCATATATGCCGCGCTCGTATCGCCAGTCTGACGACATATGATGGTGTGAACGAGTTGAATCTACCTGCAGCATTGAAGCATTATATTCAGGAGTACTTCTATAAACATCCGGTTAAGACGGTCAATCACATTCCACGTCCCGAGAACATGCGATTGCCATCGGCCATCCCTGTTTTGCTTTCTTATAATGGCTTATCCTCTTGAGCTGGTTAAAGTAGCATTTGCTAAGCATTTTTCTGAGGTTAATAATCTTTTCATATTTTAGTTCGAATATTTTTTTTCCATTTTGCTTTTATTTATTCGTTAAGAAATGTTGGATTTCTGTGGAGCTGTCGAGGCAACCAAAGGAGGGAAAGGACTAAAAACCACGAAGAGTTTTGGCGACCGGCGTTTGGACGTTCATTTTATTTCGGAGTCCACTTCATAGGCCGACTCCACAGAGTTGAATATGAATTCAGCTTCCGATCTGAAAACGAACTTGAGACTAAACCAATCATTCGGCTTCTAAATTCACAATCAGAAGACATTGCCTTGTTACTCCATGTTGCTTCCCGCAATCGCTAAAAAGCCAATTCCACCTTTTCTAATGTTAGGCCAGTACCCTTCGTTTAAAATTTACCAAAACAGCTTTACTAAAATTGGCCAAATCACGTTTCGGTCAGACCCACAGTTCGCTAGGTGCCCCTTTATTTTCCGATTTCGCAATATACGGTCTTTTTTTGACTTTATACTGGAACTCATGCACATGCATGAGATATTTCGAGAGGCTCGGAGGTAAAAAGAGGTGGGGGAGGGGAAGGAGGTTTATAAACAGCAATCGATTTTTGCTTATAAAGTCACCAGTGGGATGGAGTGAGACGAAGAATGCCAACTTCAAAAATCCCTGATGGATCTGTCGGGGGGCGGGGTTGAGGAAAGGGAACGAAGAAGAGGTACGTGGAAGGGGAGGAAAAAAAAAACAGCATATGAACTGTTCTTCTAAAACTAATTCCTCGAAAACGCATGACAGGTACATACTCGGTTTCCGCAGATTCTCGAACTGGTGTCGATGTTCCCGGATGCTCACGAGCACCATCCAACTCATTTTCCTTATCTTCTTCAATCAGTTGCAGTCTCCGTCCATCACAGTCCACAGATGTTTCGTAGCCTGACTCGAATTTTCGCTCCTTAAATATGCGATCCGAATCATGAACGACTTCAGTCTAATATGTGCCGTCGTTACAAATGTGTGCGCAAAATACTGATGAACTCCGAGTTATTTTCGAGTCGCCAATACTTTGTACAGTCCTTATACGTCTGCACGCAGCCTTTTCGTTGTACTACGTCAGTTTACAAAAAGCTTCTCAGCAATACGATTCGTATGCTCGCAGTCGGTGCTCTTCGCATAGAGAGTGGGAAACGAAAAATGAATATAGGCTCAGCGCTGTGTATAATATATGTACGCACATGTATATATGTATATGTTTCTTGAATGCATATCCCAACTGCCGATCATAGCTTTTATTGACTGCCATATGTTGTTTCGTCTATCGAGTAACACATCCTAGATGCTAGCTCGTTCTTTCCTAAACAGGAATACATAGGGAGCTGTATTTCATGGATTCCCGTATCGATGCAGCAGACAACCATGCTCACACATGATTGTTCTGACCAGTTTCGGAACGCCTGGTGGTCAGCCTGCTGGCAATCCGTCGGTAACCAGCCGGGAATCGAACGCAGATCTCCTCACATATGAAGCGGGAGCTCTATCACTGAGCTACTGCCCGCCCTAAACAAAGACATATCTCAAAAATAGAAAAACTTACTCCGGAAGACGACATATCCACATGTGAAGTGAAATGAGACGTATCGATCATCGATGGTTCACATTCGCGTCTCGCCATCGGATTCGAATTTTCAAAATTAGTAATCCTCTGATTGATATTTAGTGCATTTCTCGTCTCGTGAAGAATCGGCGAAATTCGTAGTGCTTAAAACGCTACATATTAAAACTATACAGTTGTGCCATCCTTCCCTACCTCTTTCCTCCTCCTTCACCTCCCCCCTCCCCCTTCCCTCTCTCTAAATACAATTCATTTACTCTCACTCCAATACCACTCATTTAACCGTTATGTCCCTTCTGCATGAAAAGCACAGTTCTCATTGCTTCCCTTTATCTCAAACGAATCGCTCCGTTGCTTGGTTTTCGCCGTCATTGTCGCGCTCTACGCCCCTTTCCAACTCTGCGCATCACGAACGAACAAACTATCTGAGCGGGTATAATTTGTTATTCAAAGTTTGCTACAAAACAGCACTGAAAATGAAAGCCCGTCTTTGCGATCGGTAGACTCTGTGGGCTTGCTGCGCTCCTGATATGGAAAATTATGTCCTATTAGCGTACGAGCGAAACAATGGCCGCACTCTGCTGCGAGCTCTGGGCAGGATGAACGGAGAGTGCATCGGTTCACAAAACAATCGGTCATTTTCTAAAGCACCGTCCGTTACACACCTCTTAGTCCCCCATTTAAACTGAGCGGAATATTTGTACAACAACCTTAGCCGGTCTTGTTTGATTTAAAATGAATATTATATCGTTTATGGAATTCATAACAGCTCCGGCGGGGAAGTGTATTTCGAAGAACTCACTAAAGATTTGGTTAATTGTAAAATAAATTCGACTTATCTAAAACGGAAGGCAACAAACAATTTAAATTTGACTTTGTTTATATGTTTGTGGCGTTATAGATGAACGAAAATGTAGTTTAATCCATGCCTAAATCCCTTTGCACCATTTCGCTTGCAAGCGCCGCTTAACAGCGCCACATTTTGATGTTGTTGACTTTTGCTTGCTACCTGCGCTCTAATTCACCTCAACGTGCGGACGTATCCGCTAATTAAAAGCTGCCCTCTCCTCCATTCTATACCTCATTCATTTGTTCAAGTAGCGTACCTTTGAGCAGTGCGCAATTCAAGTTAGCAATATTTAGGCGTAAAAGAATTAAACTGGCAAAAAAGCTGTTATATGGGAACCATTAAGACATGTAAGCACCACTTACGAAAACACAATTTTTATACCACAGCCCACAATTGATGTTGTTGCCCTAATGCTAGGCCCGTCATCACTTCTCCCCACCTCCACCCCCACCCTCCTCTCATCTTTCTCAATCCAAAATCGCCTCCAACGATTAATCCAGTTTACAGTGCATTAGTCCTGTCTGCAATCAACAGATATGAGAGACAAAAAAAAGTGGAAAATAAAACGTTCCGATTCATAGCAAACATAAACGGACCATATAAACGACATCACCAGTGCATGCGAAAAAACTGCTAACTGGTAAAAATCTGAGCGTTCTAGTAAGGGAAGGTGTAGCATAGTACATAAAAAGGTGACTTCATAGTTCCCATCTTACACCAGCTGTTCTGCTTCAATTCACTTAAGTGAACTTGAGTGAAAACGTAAATTTTTTTGTTGTTCACTGCTAACAACGATATATCTTCATCTTAATTTCAACACAATTAAATATCACATAACTTTCGAGATTCGTACTTTTGTTTCATATTATATCCAGTTACGGAAAAACCGATTACCAGTTTACAAAGCGATTACTAATTTATGCGCTATTCCAGCATGCATTGAATGTAACTGCTTTACTCGGAAAAGTCGTTTTTTTTTCTTTTTCAAATGTGAATCAAAGCAAGAACTCACAACTATTTACTGATTTCCAATCTGCGCGATGCGTGAATGGACGATCATCATTTGTGATCGCCGTACTGTTGAAATTCGGTTTCTGAAAGTTAGAAAACAACAGAGCACATTGGTAATTTTCAAAAAGCAATTAGGCAGCAATTATAAAATTAATCAAAACGTTTCGCTCTCTCAGACTGTATCATCCACTAATGAAAAGGTGGACTTTGAAGCCAAAAAAAGTGTTAGAGAAAATGATGGAGACAATGAAGTGAAATAAGTGGTGTGAAGGAAGGAAGTGAGAAAAGGAAAAACAATTAAATCATCTTAATTAATAAATAATCGTAATCATAATTAGCAAATCAAATCATCTTAATTAAATAGTTTTAAAAAAAGTCGTATAGGTTAAACTGAATGTTTCGGCTCGTTAGAAAACATAAACATTAAACCTGTAGAAATCTTGATGAATACGCAAAAAGGTAATGATGAATTATTAAAATTTCTTTTCATAACTAAGGATGAAAAAATTCTAAAAAAAAAAGATTGGCAAAGGCTCCCATGCCACTTAGATGATACGTCCCGATCTTACCAAAAAAATTTATTCCAAATATAGTAAAATGGATGCAATCAAAGCCATTTAAGTATGACTGTACAGTAAGATGATAGTTGATTCGTGAGGTTATCACATGAAAACCATTCGATTATCGACTTCTCATGCCGGCAGTCAGAAATTAACATAACAAAGCACTAATCGAAATTTGCTTAAAGAACTGACAAGAATAACAAAACTAGTGAAACGAACAAATGCACCAATATCGTAAAATTCTCTCAGGACAGATAGAACGTTGAACTCCACCGAAATTGAGGGTAAATGGAATCAACAAAGTCAGGGGGGATGAAAAATCTGAAAAAAAAACTGAAAAATTTGGACAAATTAAGAGTTTTCTTTACTTGCCGCAACGATATGAGAAAACACTCGTAAGAGATCCGAACGATCCTAAACCTTCATGCGCTGGATGTCCATTCATGTCTACAGTTGAGAACAGCGAAGGTTCGCGAAAAAAAAAACACAAAGCCTAATAAATTCGTTTGCACAAGATCAGGAAGATGGACAGCAGGGAGCACAACGACGCAAAAGTTTAATTCGCTCTTCGAAATCATATGGGTGTCAAACGAAAGGCTAAGGACTCTAATTCCTCCCTTTCCCTAGGCCTTATCTGGACCTAACGTTCTGGGAAGTTTCAAACGAATAAGTAATTAAGTAAGAAATGAAAAAAAAAAGAAGAGATGAATGAATAAGGAAACACAACAACATACCAGGTCCGACTCATCATCGCCAACGATGACGCTGATTTCACTGGTTATTGCAGACGAGTCGTCAGAATGAGAGTTATGCGCCATCGCTTGACTCAGTGCTGAAAAATAAAAAAAACTCATTCAACCAACTGAATAATACTTCCTTAAACATCTGACGCAAAAAAGTGTGTCGCAATTTGCCGACCCATCGTCGCTCCATTCGGTAATTGCCTCTGCCATTTGCAAAAAAGGGATAAAACTTACATTCTCTCCTCCCCAATAACCCAACAGCTTACATGACCACTCCTTCCCAACCCCCTCCCCCTTATGACTGACGCCAACATTAATAGGAACTTCAGCACTAATTTTAAGTCCTCCCTCCTCCCCTCCCCATCAGCTCACATCGTAACGCCAATACTACTGCACACTCGTCTTGTGCTGTCATTTATAGCCCATCCCAAAAAAAAACTAATGCCCTAATGGGTGGTTGTAGCACTTTCGGAACGCATGGCGCGCTACAGGACAATGCCATATTCCCAAATGCCCCATGAACACTTGCCAATTTGTAGTATACTCTTCGAAAGGATCAAGATCATAAAATGTCATCCAACCACAAAACCACAACTCGATCGATCAACCGAACCTAACCGGCAATTGCTCAACGCAGTTACGACGCATCAAACGTCGAGCAAAGTTCAGAAATTCAAATGAACGCTCTTCCCGCCACGATCAAATTACTTTGCTCGTTTTCGTGATAGGAGAAACATTTGCCCATTTGTTGTTCTGAAAAGATCAAAATCACAGAATTCCACTGATGCGCAAAACTTCGCCACAAGACCGATTAATTGGTCTAACAAAAATTGTACAACGGAATTATGAGTGAGAAATTTGTGACAAAATTCTTCAGAAAACTAGCTGATATTTGTTGTGCTTACTTGAGGAACGTCATTGCAACAATTTTTAATTGTAAGTCGAAGATCGCTTCAATACTTTGGTTCGAAATGGGCTTGCGCGTGATCACCAGAATTCATGTGCTGTCTGAGAATAAAAGGATTCGTTGGAATCTGCTAGCCACATTCGGCGAAAATTAGGCAGCAGTAATTTCACCGATTTTCCTCACCTCGGTGAGGAGAATCGGTGAAATTACTGCTGCCTTCGTATTTGTATTGTAATTCTTTAGTGAATCTTTATTTTGCTTTTATTCATTAAAATAATGACAACAACAAAAATTTCACAACAATAACGACACTAATACATAATGTATACATATGAATAATATGAATACATATGAATAATATGAATACATATGAACAATGATTCTCAGATTCACAACAATTCACAACAATAATAAATATGAATAAAACCGCTCATATTGATTCTCAGAATCTTATTTTCATAAACATTCACATTCTCACAAATGATGGATGCAAGCAACGCAAGATGGACTACACAACGTTACTGATAGATTCCAAAGCGATCAGAACGACGATCCATATAATGCGGTATATTCATCCATCTCACTAGGTTCAACTTACAAGATGCAAGATACAAAGGTAGCTGTAACTTCATCGATTCCCTTATCGATTCAGCTGTCAGCTACGCCCAAGCACAATTGTTGTGACCAGTTTCGGAATGCTTGGTGGTTAGTCTGCCGGCGATCCGTTGGCAAAGCAGCCGTCAGTCGAACCCGGGTCTTTTCGCACAAGGAGATATTCAACTTATTGAAAAAAAAAACAAAAAAAAACAAGTATCACTGTTTTCTTCACGCTTGGATACATCAAGCTGACGGTACCATGTTTCGTAGTGAAATTTATGAACATTTTTTTTTATTTTGGAATTTTAATTATACTTCGGTGATCATTACTTCATATATCGTTAAGTTGTTCCGTTCCGCGTAACTTTACTGGAGCACTCTTTTTTAGGAACGAATATTAGTTGCCGAGTTGAGATTATTATGGCAATTGGATTTTGCGATTCGATCTGCTATCGATATTTAAA
>JPKZ01001128.1:169380-182326 GCA_000803305.1 Toxocara canis | reverse complement strand
TGGCGTGCGATATGGTTAATGAACCCAGGTTTCGAGTAATCGGAGAAAGGAATGGTCTTGAAGTGTGACGCATCCAAAAAACAAACATTGCTTACCCGGGATGCTCAGTTTTAAAGCAGTTGAGAAGAGATAGTAACCGCGTTGGCTGCTATTCATGCGAATCTGCAAATTGCAGTGAGGATATGTTTAAAAAAATATGCAGACATGCATTACGCATGTTCACGTGAAACAGGGGGAGAGACAGAAGGAGGGAGAGAGAGAACAAGAAAGAGGGTGAGAGAGAGAGAGGAAAACACTGAATAACAAGCACGAGAAGATGAAGGCGCTGATGTCGTACAGATCAGAAAAAGGGTGCATTTGTCGTAGAATAGAGCATTGTACAATGCTTTATTAAAAAACTATATGAAAAAGAAAATTTAACAGATTTTCGAACTAAGAGACCGGAAAAGAAACACATGTAGTCTTAAAGTAGGAAGGCGGAGGCGTGCATATGATGTTCGATCAGCTAAAACAAATAGAGGTCCATAAGTTAAGTGAATTAAGGTGACCCTCAAATATCTTAACGTTTAGTGCTCCAAATATGTTTTGGGGAAAAGCTGTTTCAGATACGGGCAACTCGGGACAAGAAGCTTTAAAGAAGGCTTTTTGTATTTCAGTTATAGACTATAAGCTCTACACTCATATTCCCCAATAAACGAGAAAATTCTTTCAAAAAGTTTACCCGAAAATCAGTTTATAACACCGAATCAAATCGAATTTCACTGTGATATTTAGGGCTAATTGTACAAAGCTAATAAACGATCGGAATATAATGTGGAACAGGATTGAATCGTTCATAACGATTTTCATATCCTTCCATACACGAATGACATTCAAATTATGGACAATAATTTTCAGCCGAAACTAGATGGAGGCTTTTTTCAATGAAGCGATAAGTATGGGGGGAACCTGTTCTCAAACAGAAATGAGTGAACAACAAAAGATGTACTTGCTTCACTGAATGATCGTACTTGTTGGAACAGAAACCGTCGTTATCAAATGTTTTCTCTAACGGTTACCGTTTGATGTCCAGAAGGTCTTGCTGCTTTATTTAGTAATGGTTTTCGCCACCGATTCATTACTGATAGCTACCCATCGAGCTTAGCAAGTATGCATTTTGTTCTGGATTTAAAAAAAAAAACGCAAAATGTCCCCAATTCAAATGGCAAACTCAAATGGCATCGATTTCAAATCAGAATTAGCATTATCGTTTGTGAAAAAAAAGGCTTTTCATTATTGAAGAACGCAAATTAACTCATGACGATGTTCATGTGAACAATTAAAAATTGCATGATTGTTTGAAAAAATTAATCGATAAATGCATATTCACCGAGCAGAACTATACGAGCATTTTCATGCGCCCGGTTGTAGCCAATTGATTTTTCTTTTCGGCATATACGTCTTCAAATTGGCAATAATTTCGCATATAAGCGTCATACAAGCAAAATGCCATTTAATGCCGTTTAACATGCAAGCGAATACTTGCTTCATACATTGCATAATAGTGTTTCGGGGGCTGTTATTATATTCGAAGAGATTTCTGGATGATTTGCAGAGCTGAATCGCGCTGGCACGATGCATGCGCCTAATTCATAGTAGTTTTGAACTTTTGAATGCAAGTTGTCAACTTTAAAATTAATATATATTGATTGGTTCGAACTTTTAAGTCCATAGAAGATATTTCGAAGTCAAAAAAAATTAATTCAGGCATTCGCATTTTACTGCGGAATTAACGGTGAATTTTTTTTGATGAATTTTTTTCTTCGATGACATTGGGATCGAATGGCACATCATCAAGGGCAGAGAGTTGTGGCTGTTATGCGAATGATAGGTGGGTGGAAGAGGAAGTTGTGGATATTACACTTCGTTTGTGCGAATCACAATGAGCAGCTGTCTAGTAAAACCATTTTCATCTGAACCTTGAAAGCATCTGAATTTTACGCCATGCCCAGTTCTAATTACCTCAAATAATTTCAAATNCAGATGACTTTGGATCAAAGTTAATAAAGTAAGCATAAGTAAAATTGATTGCAGCTAGTGGCCATATGTTTTTTGGTCTTTGCAATGCGCTTAGCTTATCGCATTTGCGAAATGTTTGTGCAAAATTGTCAATATTATTTACTTATTTCTTCTGTCAACATTCACAACAGATGTTCATGAGCACCTCACGCGCTATCGATTGCAGCTATGATAAGAGCTGATCAACAATCACTTTTTCAATTGTAATGCCTTGCTGCGCTACCTATAAGCCGTTTATTTTTCATAGCACCTTTTCAAATGTGTTCGATTTGCAAAGGTTGTGAGTTAAACCCCTCCCTATTTATTTCTTAAGCTCCCAATCTTTGGGCTGCAATTATCACTTTTGCAAAATAAATGCAATCCTATAAGATACACCATAGGCTTGTTTTGTTTACCATCCGTATATAATATACACTATACACTATAAGATACACTATTACAAACGCTATAACCTCAACATNGGGGGATAGGTGAGAGAGAGAGAGGGAGAACTCGACAGGTTGCTCTTTTTTTTTACCTCGCATTTTTAGTACTAGTTTAGAGCTGTTGCGGGAATCTTGAACATATGTATAATTTTAAAACGTTCTCTATATGCCTGCTTTCTTCTCTCTCTGTATGCTCCATATGAAGCAGTACCCCCGATGTCAGCTGTTTTATAGCATCAATATACTCACTAACCGTCTAGAGCCCTCTATACATCACCGTGTGTTTCGGGGTGGTCTCGCAGTATTGAATCGAGAACGTTTCTTTCACTTGTGGTAAACGTATAGCAATTTTTTGCCCGATTGCAGCACGATTTCGAGAGCTGTCTTCTTTCATTTGAAAGTGCATTTTGCGTTTTTTTTTGTTTTTATTCATTTAAATTCTTATGCGTCCCTTTTAAAGAACTTTTGTGGTATCTTTATTCATTGAAACTCTTATATATCTCTTTTTAAAAAGAGTATGTGTTATCTTTCTTCGTGTTTTTTTCGTTGGTATCATGTATTTCTTCCATAGCAAAGTATTGTCTGCAAGCTGTACCGTTTAACGCTAAAGGTTGAACTTGTTATTAGCACAGTGATGCGTAAAAGTAAATAAATCCCACCCACTGAGTTTGCAGCAAGCGGTTTCTCGTAATTATGTTTTGAAAAAGCCTCATAGTATATTGGAAAACGAAAAAAAGCCTTTTTAAAATTCTCTACTATCCATTTCGGGTAGTTAGACGTTGAAACAATTCCAGGTTGGGAGGTTGAAAAATGTAGGCACGATTTTGTGCTTAGAAAATTGTGATCGTCGAATTCGCCATAAATATTTTCGTTTCTTTCCAAAATTCGATCGTCTATGCCCATATTGATAAGGTGACAGACATTTATCCTGCCGCAAAAATTGCGATCAGACTCGCTGATGATCATTTATATTAGAATCATCGCCCTTAATGATCTTATTAAAAGCATGGGTTTTTTTAAACCGGAAAGTTTTGCTACTTGTGGCAACAGCAGTGTGGAGCTATACATTTGGTTTCCTTACAGTAATCAGCAACTTAACAGGGCAGATTAGAGAGCATGTTGCTGTTTCCTTTTTTTTTGAAGGGGGGGGGGAGGGAGGGGGAGGGAGAATGCCACACGACAAACTTTTCTTTAAGGCGGTATTATGGCACAGAACTTAGATGCTGCATCGTCCTATGGCTTATAGGCAGCTACATAAGTGTCAAGACCGATTCGTAACTTTTGCAACGTTCGTTTTATAGCCGTAGAGGACAATTTCCATAATTCTGAGGGTTGTTCCATTGCGAAATTCAAGCATGCGAATAACAATTGTTTCGATTCGAGCTACATGCACGCTTCATATGAGCTTGATATTCAAGTATATTCGAGTATTCAAGTATTTGAGTACAAGCGTATTGAGATTGCGCATGACAGCGATGGAAAGCGTCGAAGTCTGCCTGCACTTTTTTTAAAATACTAAAATAGAGAGGTTTCGAGCTGGGCACGATACTCTCTCGCGTCAACTCTCCAACTCTTCTTGCAATATTCCGTCTTCAAAATCACCTCCATATGTTAATATTGTGCCGGATCGGCCTTTTTTTTTTTGAGGAACAGAATCGGCGACGAAAAAAGACGTAATGACTGGAGAGTCGTAAAATTGCGTCGAAGTCTGCCTGCACTTTTTTTAAAATACTAAAATAGAGAGGTTTCGAGCTGGGCACGATACTCTCTCGCGTCAACTCTCCAACTCTTCTTGCAATATTCCGTCTTCAAAATCACCTCCATATGTGTTAATATTGTGCCGGATCGGCCTTTTTTTTTGAGGAACAGAATCGGCGACGAAAAAGGACGTAATGACTGGAGAGTCGTAAAATTTACAGCATAAGAGAGAAGCATCACGGCTTGAGTTCTCGAAATTTCACTACCTTTGCATCAAATTAATTTTTACAAAATTTGACATATTTCTTTGTACCCCCAATCCCTTCAGCATACCAGTGATTTTATGAAGGCTTTTTGTTTTGTCAGAGAGATGAGAAAGGACTATACAGAAGTTATAATTGATAGAGAAACAGAAAGTTTTCTCAATTAAATTACTTACATTTAAGTCATGCGACTTATGCAAGAGAGATTTTTATGACCTTGTAGTAATATTGCCAGTTGGTTGTTTTACCACGTTTACTATTTTTTTTAAAACCAGCAGATATTTTAGGAAAAAGTTTTCCTAAAACTTACGCTTTCCATCGTTATATACTTGTAGTCTAATAATTTATTTCCATTTGGCCAAATTCAAAGATTTTATTTTCCAAATTCACAAATTTCAAATAACTACTTCTCATATTAACATGAGCACTCCTAAATTAGCATTCGATGAATCTATCGAATTCTATCATTGGTTAAAATTAATTACTTCCTTCAGCTAATTATTTCTTACTGAAAAAGAAAAGGCCAAAAGTGGAAACTACTAGTTTATTCAGAAAATTTGCGTCGTTTAGCGCTTATCTCTTCTATACTTCGAAATCTCCTCCAAAGATAAGCGAATGGGCAAAGCGAAGAAATTCAGCTTCCAGAAACATTCTCGCTTCAGAAACTTTGGGATTCTGTTAGTCAGAAAACCGTTAAACGCAGCACGCCTTCCCATTAACACTGAGATCACTTTCTTTTTCGTAAATAAACATTTCACTGGTGATAAAACAAAACTTATGATTATATGCTTCAAATATGGCACCCTAGGAGGGAAGGGAGATGAGGAGTGCAGGGAGGGTAGAGGTACTTGGTATAAGGAGTACAGAACTTATTAGCTGAGCTGCCTAAACAGGTACCTATGCCGTCATTGTACAGCGTAGTAGTCAGACCAATATTTCAAAGCGAGTTGAATATTTATCGGTGTGATTTAGTGTAAACCCGACCACGCTATCAGTGATATTCACTCTCGACATCGATCAAGAATGTTGGGACTTCAAGCTGAGAATTTGTTTGGATCAATGCTTGACCTTTCGTTGTATTCCCACACAAGTTGTTTGTTTAGCTCAACGAAGGAAGCTGTAAGTTCATCGATTCGCCCTTTATCGATGCAGCTGCGCCTTCGTTCACATGACTGCTGTGAGGCTATTTTCGATCTCGTATTGGTTATACTACTCGCGATTTTCTAGCGGAGCATGTCGGAGCCGAACTCTGGTACTTTCGCACACCAGGCTAGGGCTTTATCCGCTGAGCTACCGTCCAGTTGTATGCGAACTGCGAGACGCTTTTGTTGTACACAGATGGAAAAGGAAGTATTTTCTAGGTGAATATGCAAATGAAGTAATTTGACCAGGAAGAGGGGATGCTAGATAAATTCATAAACATTTGCTTGTCCAGTGATCATGGCGATACATATACGCAAGCCCATACATGGCTACAAAACAAATTCAAATATCGATCGATCGGCGATTCTTTCATGTTGTCGATTTCGCAATATGGTTTTAGCAAAAATGAGATAGTTTTTGGTAATGAGAAAGCGAAAAGCAGTTTTGATTCCATTTTTATAAACACATCCTCGAACCTGAAAAGGACATTTGGCTTTTGATCATTTTGCGTTTTTCATTTATAAAATGATTAATCAATATTTTGAATTAGTTATTGAAACCATTCATTTCTATTTTAATTGCTCTGCATACTGAAGTTTTTTTAAAAAAAAAAAGCTTTTAAATGAACAAATTGTATGTCAGAGATTCGGTAGCTTTATGGACGATAGCGTGGTACCCGAACAAGGGGATTCGAATATGTGCTAATTTTTATTATTTTCGACTAAGAGGTGTACTACAAAATTTTACAACGGGGCTACGATGCAATTAGTTCATTCAGATATTCACAAGCGGCTGCTTTTAACTTTAAGTTTTCTTTTTTTTGCCAACAGCCAGGAGCCAGACGTGTTTCATCATTGTCATTTTGTTGATGCTGCGTTCGGGGTGTTAGGGTCTAAGAGTGTGGCTAAAATGTTGGCAAGGGCATTCACCAACAACAAGCAGCACAGCCACACACTCGAGCGCCGTGTTCACATATTGTTTCGTCTTGCGTTGGCTATATAGCTGCTACCTAAATCACTGTGCCGGAACGTCGCATCTGTTCGGCTCTGAGTTTCGATCATAAGTTATCAGTATCGAAAGAGTACTCGCGGAGGATTGTCGTGGTGTTCATCCTTTGCTAGTTTGATTGTCACATCCTTCCGGAACTTCAGTTATTCGGTGGTGTTCGCTACTACTTTATTCTACTTCCGAAAGAAGCAACATCTGGGATCGACCGTGTTCTCGATCTGCTTCAGAAACACCTATTCTGTCGGCCCCATAAAAATATTTTGATTGGTTTATTAAGAAGTAAAGCTGTCACAAAAGTGTATCGTGGGGGACGCCATACCGGCAATGTAACTAATCTCACTGTTGGCATCATCTTTAATGATTATATCGGTATAAAACGTTATTATCATCAAACAGTGTAGAAGCACGCTTCTGATTCATAGTATTATTGAGTGATGCAGGCATCAAGCCTTCTCTAAACTGATATCGCCTCCGAAATCAAGAATATAACTGCTGGACATCTGAAGTCCTTTATTAGAACTCATATCGCGAACTCAAGACTCGATCGACAATTTCAAATCTTCGTCAACGCCAAATCGTAATGCCTATGAAGAAATTATTTAAGCGTGCTTTTCGTCAAGCCTCTCCAATGATTGGCGAGAGGTCACGGGATTTTGATAGCAATTGTTGTAGTGATGAAGAAGAGGATTCCATTGGAGAACTTAGCGATACGGCATTCAAACGCATGACTGAATCAAGTACGCTTTTCATCTGTGTCCTCTATGTTTTCAGATGCCATCTAACGGATGGTTTACTTTTGGTATTATCTATCTTCATTGGTCCTATCTATGCTTGTTTTAGATTCGTTTTGATCACTTTACAAAGCCCAAAGAATTTGTCTTCGCTTTTATGTTATAAATGTTGTTCAATGTTTTATAACCTTTTTACTTTAATGATTAATTGTACTGATTCATTTGCAAAGTAATTGTATCGATTATGAAAGTAATCATTTAATTTTTGTAATTAATCATTTAATCATTTAATCATTTAAAGTTTAAAAAAAAATTTTTTTTTGAAAAGGACATTTTTAAAAAACAAAATATTTAGATGTTCTTCGTATTTAGAGTTTAATAAAAGCATTTAAGAAAATTCTTTCCCCCCGACAATCAAAGCTTCACTCGCGTTTCATAGATGATGATGATTAAATTAAATTTCTAGCTTATACTATTAGCTATACTATCGCTTCACGTATCTACTAGCAGCAAATTGTTTTGCATAAACGGTTAGAAATTCAGCCAAAAACATGAACATTTGTTGCTGTTATTAGTCATTCAGAAATTTGCCTGAAAGCTAATATCATAAGTATTTCAACCTTTAATCTTTTCACTCGAAATTTTTTCCAAGAGATCAACGAGCAAGTGCAGAATTGAAAATTCTCTAACTTCCTCTCTTCCTGCTCAACTATGTGAAAAGTTCGAGATAATTTTAAAATATTTTTTTAAAAATCTTTTGCAGATTTTTTTTCTGCTTGGC
Source organism: Toxocara canis (assembly GCA_000803305.1). Lineage (NCBI taxonomy): Eukaryota > Metazoa > Nematoda > Chromadorea > Rhabditida > Toxocaridae > Toxocara > Toxocara canis. Next base: position 174,219 of record JPKZ01001128.1, on the reverse strand, counting down.
TAAAGGCAACATTAAATGTTAGAAAAACTTTTTTTTTTTTAAGATCCGAATTTTATTTGCATCCATTCCGATCAAACTGATAACAATAATCGAATATTTCCGGTCAAATGTCTAGTCACCTGGCTTGCTTTCTTGTTTCTTTCAGTGTTTTTTTTTTACTTAATTAAAATTTCGATGAAGCTAACAAAGCGGAAATAAATGTCTTGACACTTGCGCAATAGAGTCTCATTAACGTGATCGAGTATTGATTCAACTGCCTTCATTAATTGTTTGCATTTTTGCTTCCGAAAATATCACTTATAAAGAATGGACGAGCAATGTCATTTATCTGCACATTTAAAGAGACGAAAAATTTCACGAAATTATTGATCAAATGTTTTCACATTGTTGATTTATTAATTAAATGTATTCAGATTATTAATTTCAATTATTAATCTTGATTTATTTATTAAATGTATTCGAATTATTAATTTTAATCTATTAGTTACTTCTCAAATTTTCACTGATATGCATTTATTTTCGTCTACATATTATTGAAAAGTTTAATGCATTAAAAAAAAAGTCTTTTAAAATTCTTTTGTTCTCAGCACGGATTGAAATAGCGTTTTTAGTTGTTAGAAACGCGCTTCAAAAGTTCAAAAAACCAGCGCTTTCTTCGAACTATGAAAACCGAAGTTTCATTTCATGTGGTGACGTTGACTATTTACTTTTACTTATATGAAGTTGGCCACTGCTTTTGCTTACTTGCGTTACTTTTTACGTTATTCGTACAGAAAAATTATCATACTCAAATTTGTCCTTTTTGACTGACAAAATATATGAGAAATTCCATTAACGGCAACTAGACGGACATATTTGACAAATTTGCTGTGCGTTTTGACGGTCAACATAGTTTCTTCAACGAATTTTCGACAGATCAACAATGAAGCAGCTTAATCGATTTTGTTTAGAATTTAAATAATGAGTAGGCAGACGGCTGTCAATCGGCACACAAGCTTATTTCGTTGTTTGTTGTTGTTAGGTATCTCAAAAATGAGAGCCGAATTCTTTTCGATCGTTTCGATCGCTTATTTCGAAAGAGTTTTTAGTTCGTAACTCCAACTATGCCATAAAACGATTTAATGCACATGATACTCGTAAAAATGTTGTAATTGTAAGCGTATCGACTAATTTCAACTATACTAGATCAAATCATCAACGAGCAGTATGTGTCTCGCATGAGAATAGACATAGTGAGCTTGTTGGATGAGGAAGGGTGGATACCGTATGTGCTTAAATATGTCGCCGCTGTTGAATAGACGATCCGTTTGAGTAGTAGATCACTGCCTTGAAAGTTTGTGGGAATGGAGGACAGCTATTGAATAAAAGAATAAAGAAGATAATCGCTTTTGAAGAGAGAGTAGATTGTGCGCTTTTGAGAGTTAGGAAAATTAGAGGACTTATTCTAGGAAATGCGATGAACATATTAATATACGATTGCTTACAAATTTGGTAGATATTATGACCTATAGGTTTATACCACAGCTACCTCTAATATAGGTTTATACCAAAAGTACCTCTCATACTAGTTTTTACCTAAGCTACCTCCAAGATAGGTTTACAGCATAGCTACCTCTAATATAAGTTCGAAATATTCGACGAACGAAAATATTTATTCATTTCTCTAATCGATCTCAGCAGACTCAATTTCCTTGTCATTATTCCTGTTTACCGCATTCATTTTTATTGATGATTTTCTTTCTGCTAAGTCAGTTGCGTTCTGTTCTTAGCCGTAGTCATCAGCTTCTTCACATTTCCTTTCGTTTTATCGTCTACTAATTGGCAATCATCGTAAGCTAACATTTTTTTTAGAAAAGAAAAAAAACGCAACTTGGAAAAACTTTCGGTTTGCTTGAAAGCGCATTGCATGCGCCCGCACATCGCGAAAAAAAAAAACAAACGTTTCAGTTGTGAAGTGTTGTACTTATAGTTTTGTAATGTTGCGCCGCACCAGCGTTCACAGTCATTCGCTGTGCACTTTCAAAGTTGCCGAATCGGTTAGGGGGTTTTTTTGTGTATCGCTTAGAATAAGAGAAGAAAAGAAAGTTTAAAACAGCGAAAACAAAGGAACAATTGTATTCGTAAGCAAACAAATGTCGAATTCATCATTGAAGAAGAAGAAAAAAAATACAATCATTGAAGTAAAAATACGCGATTATGAAATATGAGCGACCCAACAGTAGAAATAAAAATGTAAAGCGCTAAGGGGATTGACGACCATGGTTTGCGCATTCCACAGTCATGCTGAAAACATTGTTGAAAAAACACCTAAAAAAAAATTAAAAAATACCAGCTATGTAGGAAAATGTTCAAAAGAATACTTGAAAAAAATTGAAAATACGCAGCTATGTAAGTAAACGTTAAAAAATACCTGAAAAAAACTAATTAGAAATATTCAACTATGTAGAAAAGTGTAAGAAAAATGTCTGAGAAAAAAACAAATAGGAAAAAGCCTAACTGTATAGGAGAACTTTTGTTCAATATGCCATCACACAATTGCATTTGACAAGCGCTTTGAAGTATTGCTAATGAAGCAATTTTTCTTTCCACACGATCGAGACTGACTATTGGCGCACTCATTTTCTCGACATTTCCGCGCTGTTCCCTTGTTCCATTCAACAGTATTAATTTTGCTATTTTGATATTCCCATTCTAAAATGCCTCTAATGCGCCGACATAGTCCGCAACGTTGTGCGATTGTACGGGTGCATGCTTCGACCCCAGGAATCAAACATAACGACAATTCTTCATCTAACCTATGTTCTTCTTCCTACTGTTTTCCCAACTGCTTATAACTGTTCCAGAAGTCCATGAATCATTCGTACTTTTTGTTTTAGAGTTGCCCTCACAAATGCAACAAATAGAGTATGTTTGCCAAGTTTCATCGTAAAAAGTTCTACAAGTTCATGAAATGTTGCTAGCCGTCGACGTAGACGCAAACTGACATATACATGCATAAATCTAGCGATACACACACGCAAATGACAGGCCAATAATGAATGCACTTTTGCTGCTGGCGAAAAATGCAATGCAAGTACGCTGCGCTTTTGTGCGGTCACTAACTCGCTCGAATGCATTATTTTTATGTACCGTTAAGTATCGGTAATTATCGATGGGAGGAGAGTAATATAACAACAGAGATGATTTCTTAAGTGATATTTAATTTTTGAAAATTAAAAAAAGATAAAGCCTTACTATTTTGATGTTGATAACTCATTCAACCACCACCGTCTTTTATCGATCGACTTCATTAGTTGTAAGACGATACTTATTACATGTGGTCATAAGTATGGACATCATCTTACCGTTAAATAAATTTGAGGAAATTTCGACACTTCTCTTTAATTTCGTATCTTTTATGGTTGCTAGAGAGATCAAGGCCAAAAAAAAAATTGCAAGGAACAATTTTTTGAGGCCTATAGGAGTTTGTTATTCGTCCAACATACATACTCGTCCAACTTACGATTTCATCGCCTACTTTAACAGCTAAGTACTAATAAATGATAGGCACTAATCTTATCAATAACTAGTGAGGAGGGTTGTTAGTTGTTACGAAAACGGTACAGCTTCTGCACTTCAAATATCATGAATTTCTTCTTTTTTTTTCTATGAATTGTTGTTACGATACTGAAGTGTTTAGCGATCGTTCTAATGTCTCGCCTTCGAATCTCATTTGCGATGATATTTTTTCATAGTTTTCATCATCTTAACGAAATGATTGTACATCATATCGATAACCAGTAATACTATTTGTTGAAGTAAGTTTCCTTTTTCTTCTAAATTTTTGTTTCAGTCGAACGTCTCACAGAGTCGGCCCGTCGTGAATCGTTTTCGTCGATAAGCAGTGCCGGAGTTCGAGAGCAGTTCGTTACTGCACTCAGCAATCTTCAAAACGAGGTGTTCGCTGATATTGAACGTAATTTGTGTTAGTTTAACATTTTTTCGTTTTCAAAAATCGAATTTGCAACTTATGAATATCTCTTCTTCTTTCGTTGTGTTATATCAAAGATGAGTTATTTTACTGTTATTTGTTACTTAAATTATCATTAATAGAACAAATTATATGGTTTATACGTGTTTAATTTTTTTCTTTTAAATGTAAGTCCCTTGTATGCAATTTTCTTGGAGTGTCGTTCTGAAAAGAAGAAAAGATCTCCTGCCCCGCTGGATTGCTGTGACCGTATTGTTTGCTACGATAGTACCATAATAAAATTATCTATTATGCAAATTTCTTCGAATGAGCAAATAAAAACAACTTATTCGAAGATGTTGTCCGATATGATAAGGGCTTATTCTTGAGGTATAAGAGCGTTGTTAGCCTGATTTATACTTTAATTAATTAGCCATCAGTCGCTGTGTTCGCATGAATATGTCTTATGGTCAATACATGTAATCTGATCACAGCTATATTTGAATCATAGCTATCCAAACTTAGATAATGAATGCTTTGGAGAAATTTTCAAAATTCAGAACGTTGTTATTCACCAAAAGGAAATGATAGGAGCACCGAAATGCATTGAGGAACGAAATCTTTTTTTTTTTTGGAGCAACGAATCTTGGGACATCACTTAAGGTGGTTAGATTAAATGTGATGTGCATATTTGCTATAATTCAACTTTCGTGGTATATATTAGATCATTAATCATCCTTCGTAGCGCTCAATTTGTTGATAATTTACGCTCAGGTCAATCACTGGAACACTACGCACGTTATTCACCAAGGAAAAAGCTCTTGCAATTGTAGTGTATGGAAAAAAGTTGTATAGCGAATATAGTTTGGTACTGCTTCTAGAAAGAGCAA
>JPKZ01001128.1:116690-132975 GCA_000803305.1 Toxocara canis | reverse complement strand
GTAGAAATCACTTTTGGAAGATTTTATTGCCTCTTGAAGAAGAACATCCAATTTAATGGCTCGGAAACCTGTCATTTGCTCCATAGCGTCGATGAAACCTTTTTTTAAGCAATAGCAACCAGGTTTCTGTTTGGGGACTTGTGGTTCACTCAAGACATCAACTGATAGTGGAAAAGGCGCATAGTGCTAATTATATATTGTATAGAGATTCGGTTTTCACTATGCATCGCTATAACTTCAAAGTACCACCGTTTTCAGTTTAAAGCGCTGCTCAGCCATAGCCAATTTTTTCCTGCCATACGCAAAGCGCATAGCGGCGATTTGCTAAGGCGAATGTTTGAAGGTAGCTATTAGGTATTGTTTCGCATTCTGTAACCGACAGTTTTATCCTCGAACCGGTAGTTATGATTATAAAGAATTTCGGCGCTGTTTCCTTTAGTCCTGTCCATTGATATCCCAAATCTCTCTCCTTCGTCCGCCCACCCCACCCCCACCCCAATCCCCTTGCCTTTTTCCTAAACAGTAATAAGCTAAACTAGGCTATACCATCGAAGTATAGGTAGATGAAGCGACAACATGTCTTGGACTTTTCATCGATTCAAAGCAGAATAGGCTAAACAACGAATGAATGATATGTGAGCCATGTACAATCAAAAGATTTTCCAAATATATAATCTGTGTATATTTGATGTTAGAAACGTTCAGTTCAGACGAGCTCTGATCATCACTAATCGAGTCGAAAGAATTTTTTTGGAGAACATCAAAAGAAAAACAGCCGCAAAAATTTTTTAAATCGAAAAAAATTTTCATGCGAGAGAACATAAATTTTCATAAACAAGAGAAGCTTTAGAAAATTCGGAAATATTCTTTTAAATAAAATTTCGGTATTCTTACCAATTAACGTTCAATCGGTTTTAGCGGTTTTTTAATGTGTTTAGTTTGATTAGAGAAGCGTTTGTGCTGATTTAGGACGAATTTGTCATATTGTTGCGTTTTTGTGAATTCTTTGTTGTGCGAGTTAAGAACGTTTGAACTTTTCAAAGGTTTTCAAAATCTCTAAAAAATCTCAACTTTTATCGCGGTTACTTTACATTTCCATTTCACAGTTATTTTGTTGTTTTTGCATGATTTTTTTGCACTTGCTTGCTCAATACGAATTTTTCATTTTTAATTTTGCCATTAATGATGATCACTCATTCCTTGTAAAAGTTTGTACATTTGAATGTAAGTAATGCAAAGTTTTAAAACAAAAATTTCCTACCGTTCGGGCATTTTTCTTCAAAGCTGCGGAGAGAATAAAAAATTTAATCTTGTTTATACAATAACCGATAACATTTTGCTGTACACCTCCCTCATTCTTGCTTCCTCATTCCTTCTCCCTCCTCCCCCTCCCTCCTCCTCACTCTTCCCTTCTTCTTCCATTGTCCTCTGTCTTCCCTTTCCCCTCCCACCTTCCCCCTCCTCCGTCCTCGCTTCTACCTCCTCCTTCCGCAATTGGGCTTTTGTGATTTTGACCGCTCAAAAGGGTAGGAGGGAATATTTGCAAAAGCGGAGGCGGACCAAGGCAACCAGAAACGATACTAGAAGAAAATAACACGTGCTGAATGGAAGTGAGGGAGGAATAACACGCAAGAATCGTAATATTCCCTTCCTCTTAAAGCAGTCTGAAACGTTTGAGCACTTTTTTGCTCACTCTCCTCGCCCGTCCGTCCGTCCCCCTTCTTGCTTTATTTTCGACAACTTTTACGGCAACCAGTTTCTGAATTGAGTCTCGTTCTTGAAGTGGGCCGATAGTGACAAGCATGTGTGATGCGTGGAAAGCTTTACGTGCTTTCTTTTCAGGACCAACCGAAGAAGTTGTGGGATTAAGCTCAGAGTCAAGCGCATTTGGACGCGGTTCCTCACCGGACGAGCATACTTTTGATAGGAAGGGCCCACTCACCATTCCAGTAAGTAACCCACTTCTTGTCCACTTATTTACGTACTGTCCTTACGTAGTATATTGTAAGAAGCTATCCTCGACTTTTACATTTATTGCACAGTATCCGTATATAATTGAAAAAGTTTCCTTGTACAGTATGTATATTTTAAAAAATATATAAATGTACATTTATATATACATATATATGTTTATATACGTGTACCTTTTTAAACATATATACATATACGTATCTATGCATATATACATGTATGCATGTATGCATATACACATGATGTAAATGCATATGTAATGAATATATATAATGAATTTTTATGGCAACATATATACATGCATTATACATTAGATTCGTCCGACCCATTCGGATCCGTTTTTATGAATTTTCAACTGAGTATTTCGCCAATTTGGCGGTGCTGTCGATGGCTTAAAAATTATGGAATTTTTCCGTAGTATATCCCTTTTATAATTTATCTTTGCAAATTGTGGCTCATCGAGTGCAATTTCGGAGGTAATCAAGTAAACGTTTCTCAAAATTCATAAAATGCGCTTTTTTTTTGCGCTGATGACTTCTTGACGATGAATCTTTGTTAAGTGTCTATTCGAAAAGATACTTTCAGTCAGCATTTAGCAAACCCGAGTGCAATTTCGGAGGTAATCAAGTAAACGTTTCTCAAAATTCATAAAATGCGCTTTTTTTTGCGCTGATGACTTCTTGACGATGAATCTTTGTTAAGTGTCTATTCGAAAAGATACTTTCAGTCAGCATTTTAGCAAACCTAAAACTAACACGCGTATCATACGTTGTTTATTGCTTGAAACATGTTCTTGTTGCCAGAAAGTGGGAATACGCATCAGGATCTGCCAAGATACACGCTTTGTCAATTCTCTCTGATAGTTCGTTTTAAAACAATTAGTAGTATCAGACTTAATTAGTGGATCAGCTTGTTAACATATGATGACTTTAAGGAGGTTTTTTTTTAGAGCACTAAGGAACAGAAGCCTGATGATTCGCACGTGCATCTTGGCGATGAACGCAAAGCACAGTAAGCACTTTTGTTGTATATCGAAGTCTAAGCTTTGTTTTTCTTTTTTCTTTTTTCGTTTTTTTTTTGAGATGACATTCTTCTAGTCATCTCCTCAACATAATTAAATGAAAGGCTTTCTGATCTGAAAATATTACTGCGATGGCGAGGCTTATTAAAGTTTTTGTTTAGCAGCTTCTATCCACCTACCCTATCTACGTGCTAAATACTGTTCAGATAGAAAGCCAATATATTCACGTTAAAGATGAAATTGAGAAGTGCGTTACGTCTAACAGTTTTGATTCCTCTTGTTTCAGCACTTCAAATATGAAATCCACTAGAATTTAATAGAATAGAAAATAGACGACAAAAGTATCGGAAATAAAGACAATGTAATACAATATTGTTTACTGCTAAATTATACTGTACCTCATATTACTTCTAATATGTCCTCAACTATTTCTATCATAAGAGCTTAGTATGGTACAGTGCTACTGAGTTAATGTCCAAGCATTATAGTTCTGCAAAATGCATTTCATGGGCTATCAAACTAAAAACAGTAAATAGTCATAAACGTTAAAATTATCACAACTGATAAGAAAAGTGATATTGATTGTGGTATAGAGGGGTTCAAAATTTTGTTGAGTTGAATGTAATTGTTATAAATATTTCAAGCCAATGTTTCGACTGTTTGACCCACAATAGGTTTGGGAGAGAATGATTAGGAAATTAGAAATATTTTTTAATCAGTTTCAGTTCAAGGATTTAAATTTTGTATTTGAGTTTTGGAATAATTGGGAATAATTTAAATAATTAGGGGTATTTATATTATTGAACCGAAACCAAAAATTGAACATTTGACGAGGGAAGGATGAATGCATGCTACAAACGAATGTCTTCAACCTATACACTGGCCTTGTACATATTTGTTTATATGTCCCTATTTCTTCGTGATCGTTTCAGTATTTTTTTTGTCTTATTGTTTTTCGCACTATGTGTTCTATCGGATAGTTAATATGAATAACTCGTTTATTCTTCAAAAAAAGTCGAACTCATTAGTGGATAATTAATACTTAGTAGGTGATCGCCGACTTTGCAAATCTTTATCAACTCTTGTTATTTCTAACTTTGCTGGCTTCTGCAGCATTTGTTCTGCACAGAACTCAAAACGTTGTTTAGTTAGCAATCGATTTTAGGGGAGGATTCGATGGGATGGAGCCTCGACCACCAACTCCCCCGAAGGAGCTCGATGATGAGGATGTTAAGCCAACGACTATTGATGTGGGACCACCACCACCTTACAAATGTAAGTAGACTTTTTATGTTAATCAATCAGCTGCCATTCCTGACGCTGAAGCAAAACTACTTTGATCGGATTGACCGTTTTGTGCTGATGACGTTTGCAAAACGCATATCATCGCTTCGAACAGCTCGTCGTCGGCGCACAACGGACGTTTGTGCTTTTCGAATTCTCCCTTCATATTAATTTCTTTCGATAATCATGTAAGGACTAATTTAGTTGGTAGTTGTAGAAATTCCTAACCGAAGCGTGCTTGGCTTGTACATATGGTCGAACCGAAAATTTTGTTTAGTCACACGCACTATGCGCGTGGGAGGTACTATCAGCATGATGAGGATTACCATAAATTCCTTTTTTTTCAGCGGCAAATGAGCCGAGGTTAAGATTTTACCATTAGCAGCAAATGAAACGAGCCGAAGATTTAAGCATGAACACAAATGAACCGAGCCAAAAGGTGTTGAATATCGGCTCTCCATTTACCCTAATTTTTTGGGCCTTAAAAATGAGGGAAATGTATACTCACGTGGAACAGGAAAATCATGGAGTGCCAAGTTTCTTGGGAGTGAAATGTCCCTAACGTTGAAATTCGAAGGAATATATACTGATTTAATTGGCGATAACTTGTCCTGAAAAAAAGCGATCAGTTGGTCAGATTTTTGAAATACACGCATAGTATCGATCTGACAAGAAGAGGGTAAAAAAAGACATACCAGTGGAGAGGGGATGTATGGTAGACGTAGGTAAAAAGCTAACAAAACGAACAGATAGAGAATGGAGGGTCATAGAAACGCTGACGACCGACGAATAATAGAAATTTCATGTGAGAGGAGATCCGGCTTCAAATGATAGAGTAATAAAAAATCTGATTTCGATACTGTACTGTTTTCACACGGTTTTCTGTTTGTTCCTTTCAGTCGCTCATCGGAACTGTAGCTAAAGAAGAAATGGTAAGCGTGGGCTTAAAATGCAAATGTTTTCGTACGGAACATTTATGTTCGTTAGCAGCTGTATACACACACAAATACGCTCACTGCACAATACTTTTTATACTTGTTGTTGACTTTGTTTGATGTTTGCGAATTTTTCGCTGCTGATGGCTTCGAAAGGTACTAAAAAAACGATCGTCGAACAAAGTTCATCCAATCGTTCACAATTTTCATTGGAGGGGTTCACAAAAGGGAACACAGCAAATTTCTATCGTATCATACTGCCTCAGCGAATATGGATGAGTACTGAGATATTCCACAGGGGCAATCATCTTGCAAGATCGACGGGCGTTTATCTCCCGTTTTGAAAGTTCGCTGACAAGATTTATTAGACGGTATGCATATTTGGATAGCTAGAAGCTGTCGGAGAGCATTATGCTGAAATCGTTTTTCATCTTTAAGAGGTCGACTTTATTTTCGTGTATTTTTTAATGTGGTCCCTACATTCCGGTTTTAGTAGCTAACGGTGAGGAAAAAACATCTCTACAACGTTATTAAAATTCTATACATTTTTTTTTCAGAAAAATGTGAAATAAAATAAATGAATATGGCACAGTGTTTGTGTTTTTTTCGTTTTTCATGATTGAAATATTGAAATTTTCTTAGGTGAATTTAATTGTTATTTTGTTGCAACATAAATTTTTATTGCTTTTGTTTTAAATTTTTATTGCTTTAATTTTAAATTTTTGTTGCTTTAATTTTAAATTTTTATTGCTTTAATTTCAAATTTTTATTGCTTCAGTTTTTCTGACTGCATTTTTGGCGGCGACTAATTTTGTCGACTTTTTTTGTCTGAAGCAAGCCTCTGAAGTGTATAGTTCGTAGACTTGAGCGAACGTCTTATGCATATGAGCGTCACAAAATAGTTTCGATAAACGCTAAATGCACACAATCATTGATTGTCTATCGAATTTTGCGAAACGCCTAAGCAATTTGCCATTTTTCTTTTTCGCTTTTGCGCAGATAGCATTTCTTTAAGGCTCATTGAAAATGTTAATATCAGTGCAAAAGAAAAAAAACCCAAACGAAATGAAGCGTTTAATACTCATTCGCAAATTCATTAGCTATTCGCCATCTAATAGACGATAATTTGCTGTAAAAATTAATTTCTGATTTATAAATTTTTAAGTACTGCACAAAAAATTTATGAAATTTAAAAAAAAATTTAACTGCCTATAAGATTGAATATATTTAATTAAAATTTAATAAAATTAAATTAAAATTTAACTTACTTGTGTAAGATAATATTTATATAAGATTAAACTTATATTAAATGCTGCAGTTCGGTGTAAGGAAAGCAATGTTCGTTCACTATTGTAGAGATGATGATCGCAAATTACCTATGTGAACTTTATGCCCACTTTATGCAGTTTATGTTATCCATACGTCATTGAAAGTTCGAAATTGTGTTAGTTTTTAATAAAAACGAAAATTTCAGCGAGAATTTTTCACCATTTTGGAAAATAGGCACGATTTCAAATCGTTATATGCGATAAAATGCCGAAAAAAAAAATCATTTTATCCGTTGAAATATTTATCTCAATTTATGTAATCCGAAATTGACGAATTTAATTGTAATGCGAAACACAACTTGTTCATCTAAGTGGGCAATCATTTTCTCCTTTTTTACATTTTTTTGCCAATATTGGCGAAGGATTTTTTCCGCAAAAAGTTGTTCCATTTGGATCTTCATATTACTTTTTTTTTCGTCTGTGTCATCGTAGTTCAACTCGCAAATACACGAATGAAAGCTACAATTATACCTATATTTGCAGCATCCATTGCATCCGATCGACCTCGTTCCATTCTGAAGCACTCAGGCCAAGGACCGTGGTTCGATTTCAAGTCAGTAGACCCGAGACGTAAGTGACAATCAGTCTTTGGGGGATTTCTTCATTTCAGAAAGGATGCTGTCTTAAATAGATGTTGTCATTCGATTAGAAGGCGCTACCATTTAGTGGTGGAAAGCTGGAATAGGAAATAACATGAATAGGTGCATGCGTAGAAAGCTGCAGTTGAATACGAATCTGCACTGAGCACAGCGTTTTGTTGATCACGTATAATGCCATTATACGCATTTATAAGCGTAATATTTTTCAGCCGAACAAAGCAGCGAACGGATTAAGTGCACTAAACATAGCTGCAAAAATGCTGCCTGCCTAGAATGTTGGTATTGCATGCATATGTGGAAGCGTAATGATCGAGTATATTTCTACTGTTTCGCAATTAGTAGGCAGTTAAGCGACGAAACAAGATGACTCTTTGTCAATTTTTGCGGCCGCAGCTTCTGGAGCCCCGAAAAGCTCTTATGAGCTCCGTCGTCATCGTGAAAATAGTTTCGATTCATGCAGAAAACACAACACATACCCCAACATCTAATAGGCCTGCTTAGATCAAAATAACCTATTGTTAAAATAAGTTCATGTCCGCTGAGTCACCATCATGATCGTAACGATAATCAGATGGCTTCATATGAATCCTAAGCAGAAGTTTACCAAATGTGCTCAGCAATTGCATGGCAAAAAAAAACCTGTATTGCGTAACTGTTTATGTTCATCTGACTCAAAATAAAATCTAGACTAGATCCGCTTTCAGTTTTGTAATTTTAAGCTTCCATTAAGCCTAGCTTAGCCAGTAGCGAATGCATTCACACATATGATACCGTGAGATATAAGGCATGTGAGGAGAAAATTATTGCGAAGTTGAATGACAACCATGGTTTATTGTCTTACCGTGCTGTTCAATAAGTGGATTGCGATTGTTTGCTCAGGTGATATTTTTTCATGTAGTCAAAATTTCTACATTAAACAGCACAGGGAGCAACAAACCATAGCAGTTTGTTGATTTAGCAGTTTCCTTTGTTGACAAGTAACGGTGTTTCATTCAATTTTTTAAAGTCATATTGTTTAGTGCCTCTAAAGCGCTATCGAGAAATTCGATAGGCAGTTGGTAGAAACCTAGCAGATATAGTCATTTGGTAGAAACCTAGCAGATATAGTCAGTTGGTAGAAACCTAGCTTATATATTGTCAGTTGGTAGAAAACTAGCAGATATACGCATGTAAATTGGATATGGTTAGATGATGTAATATAGAAAAAAGAAGTAGAATCCGTTAGAACAAAGTTCTGTCGCGGAGCTAATCGAAACAATGTTTTTGTCATCATACGCTGAACGGCAGCAGTATTCAAGGTAGTGAACCCTGTAACGGTAGTGATTATAGGGAACCGCAGTTGAAGGGGAATAACGAGGAGTTAATTTTTGAAGAACTCTTTGAATAGAGCATTGAACATACTTCTCATTTACTTCTATTCGGCACGTATAAATTAATTCTGGAAATCGCTAATATGTACAATGATAATAATGTGCGGTTAGTTTACCGCATAATGAATGGGTGATTTCGTAATAATAAGAATCGGCATCGTACTGTGAGGGTCGGTTGGTAATTGCGTTTGGATTAGTACGGCTTCCGATTTCCTCATTTGTTAAGATCTCATATGTTGCTTGCCACCTTCCGGCGATTATGGATGGGATGCATCAGGGAGGGGTTTGAGATTACGCGAAACTGTTCATTTCATTGGTTCTGAGATTTCGTAATTGATCGAAGGTGCTCGAATTTTGTAAATATAGAAATGAAATAGAAGAACAATGTAGAGAAAATCTTACCAAGGAAACTTTTGAGGAACTTTGATATGCTGCTTGATCTGAGTAATTTTTAAAGGTTATTTTCTTTTGCTCGGGCATCAGGTAGAATGGAAAAAATTTTTAAACAGTACGTCAAGAAACTTTCCCCCAAACTCTGCTAAAAGCAGCCGACAAACAAACAAGTCAGTGGACCCGTCATATGTGTGTTTGCAAAACGCATTATATGTAAAACGCCGATTCTCTACCGCAGATTCAATTCGAGAACAATTGTTGACAGAGTCAGCAAACGTAATGTACACTCTACGGACACTTGCTGTACTCCAGTTGCAATTGTTTGTTTCACGCACCCATGGGAATTAATGGCGCTCTTGAAGGGAGCGAAAAATTTTGTTACACTTTTTATTCGATCTGAACTAAAATATTCGAATACTGGTTACATATCAGAAAAACGAATCTTAGCAGAAGTTTTGTACCAATAGTTGGGTGGGCAAAAAAATGCATGTGAGCACTTTATGTCGCCCACACTTGTGAGTGAGTCATTCAGGCGCAACTTATGACATGCTGATGATTGTGGAAAAATGATTGCAGGTAAACGAAAACCTTAGAGGACCGACTCTTTACATATGGAAGTGTTGTTGTGTCAGTTCAATTGATTAGGGGAAAAGAACCAAAGGTTGAAGTCCGCATATAAATACTCTCTGTACGTTTGTTCTCTGGCTGACTGCATCCCTGATTGACTGACTGCATGCCCGTATCAGTTTTGTTAGTGGGATTGTTTGTGTGAAACACGTACCTTGTTTGCTATTTTCGATTTCATCATCATTCCCCTTTACGCTTCCACCGATCGATTATGCATGAGCATCACGTGAAAAGTTCTGAATCGCTTATCTTGCGAACAATTTTTCGTTTTTTGTACGCACTCTTTATTATCATTCCTAACAAATTAATGCGCAAAATCTAGGTATAACGCCGATTTCCTCTTATATAACATCAACGTACATTATGGTACAGTATCTCTTATGTAACATCAACATACATTACGGTACAGTATCATGGTAGGTTTCCTACTTAGCGTAACGTGGCTTGCAAGCTCACATTGGGACTAACAATACTATCGTCAGCTTCGATTTTCGACAGCGTTCAGAAGATCGTTATATCATATTTTAGAATAGTTACAAATTAGCTGTATTTTAGAATATTTAAGAATAGTGCGCCTTTTTTTCAATCAGTAATTTTTTTGGCTGCAGATCTTTCTTTCGCAGCTATCGCTTTTGCTTTTGCAGCTATCATCGAATTTATGACTTTTTATAGTTGAGCGATTTTAGCGCGTTCCACTTCGATTGCACAGTTGTGCTTTTTTAATGGATGGTGTTTATTGTAGTTTTTTTTTTGCAAAAAGCACATGGTCGTCCACCTGCGTTGCATATGTACGTTTGTGTTTGTGTGTGTGTATTTGTTGGTTTCATTTAGCTTAGCAGTCTACTGAGTCAAGTCGAATGCGCACTGAGTGACATGCTGCATAGAGCGGAGACGATGGCCGACAAAGGAAAATAGCGATTAACATCCTCGTCAAGGGAATTCGTTTCGGTTGAATTGATTATTTTCTTGCGCGCTTCAGTTGCCGCAATAGTTTGCCTCCTTTCCCGTAGACATGCCACAAAATTATGTCTGAGAATTAAACTGCAGAAGCTAAATTCTGATTTTATAAGCTTAAAGTTGCACAAGTAGAGGGGGGTGGGGGAGGGGAGATGGAGTGGGGTTGGAGACAAGGATATGTCCACCACTGTGATGAGGAAATTTCCAGAGGAAGCTTTTGAGTCGTTTTTTTTTTTGAAATTATCATCAAGGACGTTGCACCGCATATCTTAAGTGCAATAGCCTCATCAAATTTAGTTTTTAATGCTTGTGGATTTCGTCATTGTTGAATTTCGCAATTTCGCAAGAAAATAACAATTATGCCTGTACCGTTAGGCCCAAGTGCCTTTACCAACGATTTAAGTGCCTGTACCAACGTTTCAGGTGCCTGTACCATTAGATTCGAGTGCCTTTACCAACGTTTCAAGTGCCTATACCATTAGGGCACTTGAATCGTTTGAGTGCAAGTATTGAGCGAATGTGAGTGCAATCACTGTAAGCAGATTTACGTTTTGAAAAAAAAAAAAGTCAAATGTTAAAAATGACGAGAGGAGATAATCGAACAGAAGCGTTGAGTGAGTTGATGACGACTGTCGACGTTCTAAAGTGAAAATCGCTTTCGTGGTTTACAACTAAAAGAGTGAGCGATTGTGAAGGGTATTGAGGTACTGAATGTGTCTCTATGAGTCAATAGTACATTTTGAAATTTACCTTCAACGAGATCTAAATGATGGCTGCATTTTTATTGACCATTATCGACTTTTCTTTTTTTGCTCGATGTATGAGGAGACGTTCTTCGAAGCAGTTGAATCAGTGTTCTTTCTTCTTTTTTTTCTTTTTTAATTTTCTATCTCTCTCTCTCTTTCCCTCTCTCCTTGTCTTTTAATATTAATCGGCTTCTCTTTCATAAACGGTGCTTTCTATTCGTTTTGCTTTAATCTCTTCTATAAGGTTAGGGAGCGAAAGATAGATATTTGATGTTGCCGAAAATGATCGATTCATCTTCGATGAATACTTTACTCCCCTTCGAAACCTCTGCGTAATTCCCGAGATATACAGTTAGATAGTACTTGCGGTTAGATAGTACTTGTGATTTTTGCAAAATTTTCAGTTTTTTTTTTTTGAAAATTTTAAGGAACTATAATGTTAAGGAAGTTAAGGAACTCTAATGAATCGTATCAAACATATATTCCATAGCGCTTCAGAATATGCACAAATTTTGACCAATTTATTCATGCAAGCCTAAGAATCATTTTACGAAAATACTGAAAAGTTTTTTTTCTTGTTTTGATTATAACTTAGTAAAGTTTTTTTTAGAGAAAAAATGTATAATTCGGCGAATCAAAATCCTTTTGTTTATAATTCAAGGATCTTTTTTGTAATGTTATCAAATAATAGCAGAAATGTTGACATTGGTTGAGCACAAATATTTTTCATTTCAATGCGCAAGATTTATATCGGTTTATTTGCGCTCACTTGTGAATCACATTTGTTCGCTTAACTTTTCGTTGTCCGTTATATCGTTTTTTTTAAAATTTCGGTCACTACGCTTACAATTTCTGTGTCGTTTCATATGGCTTAACAAATAGGGTTTGTAGAAAATTACCATAATACCATAATAATTTTTTTTTTGCGAAACAAAGTTCTACTTTACTCTTGGAAAAACATTTTCAATTACGCATAATTAGATATTATGGCTGATTTGCCGATTCTAATGATCACCAGATGATAGTTGTTCGAGTTGTTCGTTCGATAATCAATACTCTTTAAAGGTAATCAGAGATATTATTATTGCTGCCGTTCTGATCATTACGCTCCCAATTAGTAAGGACTTTCTGTGAATAGAGTTCCAATGTTAATGAGTAATGAGCCTCTAGTTAAGGGTATTAATTTTGAAAAAATTGTTCCATATTGCAGTACGATGTGTAATTGAACGTTCAAGGCTTATATGGTCTTTAATTCAGAAAGAGTTTCGAGATCACAAAAGCTTTTTCGCAGCAACATAATAACAAAACGTTTTCTACTTTTGAATATGACTTCCTTTTATTGAAGCTCTATTAAGTCTGCGAATTGCCTTGGAGATCACATGGTATTACTTCGACATCGTATATCGGTATCCGCTTTTTGAAAGGGAACGCTGAAGTGAGGGAGAGCTTTTACAGAAGTAGAGTTTCCATTGAGGAGGGGATTTTATTGTAGGTCATATGATATATTACTAGAATTTATTGTTTTGACGGATTGTTTGACGAATTGACCGTCAACTGGAACATCAATTCTGAGTAGTCGATATGAGGCACTTTCGTAGATCCATTTTGTCTGGGTTGTTTTTATATCGTTAAGAATGCCTCTGTGTGTATGTATGTATGTATGTATGTATGCATGTATGTTTACAATTCGAGCAAAATTCGAGCAAAGATGATTACAAATATGATGTTGAACAGTTAAGAATTATTTGTTTTTTTTTTACAACAAGTGCTATAGCGAAAGCCTTGAACGCATTGGCAACAATTCGCAAGCAACTTTCAATAACTGAGAGCATGCAATTTATGAGCAGTCAATCGTTCATGATCAAATAGAGGGCCCTTTTCGTATAACTGGTCCACATATAAACGGCTCATCAAATGTACTCAATATCATTTCGATATTTATTGTTGATTTTCAAATATATGTTGCATTTTCTTGCTAATGCAGCGTTATCTGGTTCATTTGCAAGTTGCGCAGGTTCAATCATGTTAGCTTCTTTTTTGGGGAGGGGGAATGAAAAATTATCAGAACAAATAAATTGTCAGTCATAAGTTTATATTGTAGATGTGGTAAATAAAATATTAGGATGTAACTGGAATGCATACTTTACGATCGTCCTTGTACAAAAGTTCACTCACAATTGAACTAATAGAGAATAGCACAGAAATGACGAATGGGACATAAATTTGGGACACAACAAATAAAAGCATCGAGAAGCCATCTTCTTGAAGTGAGCCATATGTACCAGGACCAGTAATATAGCTATTTCCTTCAGTGCTTTGTTTCTAGTCTTTCGGGAAATTGTACTCATAAATCTTAATGCTTTGAGTGCTCCTAACTGAATATCTTTCTGGTAATTTGTGTTAAATTGAATATTCTTGATACTCGCAGTATATTTTTGAATTGTTTTAATTATGTCCAAGTCGCTATAGCGCCCCAGTTGTGACGATAAATATATTTAATCCAGTTTCGTTCAGTTAATTATTTAATTACTTGTTTGCGTTAAGTAATAGTTTAATATTTACATATATACTTTATTAGCAAGTGCGTATTGGAGAAAAGTAAAGCAAGAAGAAACCGAGTATCCATTAAGGATTTGAAAATAGTTCAGATTCCAGTTTTTTTTAAAAAATCTTTAGAATAGAGTGTTTACTTGTTAAATGGTATGCGGATTGATGAATGATATAATTTTTTAGAAATGGAAAAGATGAATAATTTTGATGAATAATTGATGAATAATTTTAAGTAAACGTTACGAAAAGAGGAAACCGATTGCCGCGGGAAAGAAATTTTGCAAAACGAAAATTGTTGGTCAGCGATTTCCGATTATGATCGTTCAATATTCATGTCGCATTTTTTTTGCTGGCAATTCTTTCTTTCTTGAATACGGTAAGGATTTCTCATTTTCATCACATCTCCGATTGGACAATTTCACATCAAACTGCTGAAAAAAAATTCAAGTAAAATTATGACACTTTGGTGATCATATGAACGGGGAAAAAAAACGAAATATTATTTTTCACTTTAAAAGCATTTCAAGCAGTGCTAAACGTAGTATACGCAGTTACGTGACTGTGTAACATGTGCGCGTTAACTAATCGGATCATTAACGTTTAATCATGATGCTTAACGTTAAGAAAGACTAACGAAGGATCCAGCTTGCAGCTGACGAGCTTGCTTTTATGGAAATTGTATGTGTAATAAGAGAAGGGGCTAATCTCCGGGGTGGGGCAGTCAGGCAGTCAGGCAGTTAGTCAGTCAGTCAGTCGATCGACAAGGGCGGCGATGGCTGAAGCCAGCGTTCCTTATTGGTGCTGGGGCAATGCAATTGGAAAACGCTGTGGCGTCAATAACTCGTGACTCCGATTCGTACACGCGTCTGCTTGCTTATTTACAGCTGGGTGTAATGTGTGTCTATGTATGCGAATGTCGTGTTGCTACTGCTACTGCTGTTGTTGCTGTTGTGCAACGTGAGACAACATCAACCAATCCAATCATGGCTTATAATTGTGATTTGGCTTCGCTTTCCTCCTTTCTCCGTCGTTCTCAGCCCAGTCGTGCCGATTTCATTTCGTGCTTTGCTCCATCGTGAAATGATGCAATCATTAACGTTGTTTTGTTGTAGGATGCTGGTTTCAGGATAACGAAGACGTTAAATGAGCTGACTATTCGTCTCACCCCAACGAAGCCATTTATTTTCTAACTTTCAGCGATTCCATTACGCTGATATTTGTTACTGTTCTCCACTGTTATCCACAGAATTATCATTATTCGCAGTGTTTAACAATTCTTTTTTTTTTCTAGGAGGGCTTTTAAGAATTTTGGTTTCTTTCAAGAAAATATCGCTAAATTAGAGTCTCCTTTGACAATTCTGATTCGCTACCAATTTCGATCGTTGTCGAGTATATTTGCTTAAGTGAGAAAAGATCACTTTTTGAGATCAAAACGAACGCCATCCACGTACTGTTTAGCGGAGCGTGCACACAGCTGACCCGTGCAGAACAAAGTGATTTTCAATGCGCTTGATGCCTGTTGTTGTGAAAACATATGAAACGATAGAGGATGTTACGTAACCTTTTTTTTTGGCAATTCTGGCATGCTCCCGCGACACAACAATGTAGCACGGTTCAAAAAAGAACCAGGTGTGATATTCGAGTAGCATATGGCTGTTCGGTAGTGGGTGATGGTTGAGCGTTGTTGAGCTGACGTTAAAATTCTTTTAGAGAAGTATGGTGCGGTTTTCGTTGCGAAATCGACTATACATTTTTGCTGTTTCAGATGATGATTCATTTCGTGACCTTTTTTGTGCATGGGAATCTATTGCAGTAAACTTTGTTGTTCAAATCGAAAAGCGAACGGACTGGTTGTTGAGCTTTTGTAGAGGTTATAACTGCTCTTTCCGTTGGTGTTGGTCATGTTTTTTTGGTAGTCATACTTTTCGTATAACTATCAAATAATTTAACTAATTAATTTAACTACCAAATATATTTTAATACACTTACCACAGGAATTTACTACTATGGACAAGTACGCTTTAAAAAATTATATTCTTTAAGTATAACTACCAAAAAGATATGACGTTTCCTCAGAAGTGAAAAGCCCGCGACACAACAATGTAGCACGGTTCAAAAAAATTCCGATCAGTTGGTACCTTAGAACAACAGTATTTGCACAGCTACAAGAGCTCGATTTTGAAAAACAAATTTTTTAAAAAATTTCTCATTGGCGTTTAGCCCTTGGTAGCGACCATTGGAAATGATTATGTAAACGCTGATAATTGTCGAAATGAATAATGAAGTTTCAGGAAACTAAATGGTCATGGTTCAGTTTTTCACTTTTCTAAACATTTATCGCTTCTGTTCGTTAAATTGTACAGTATAGTCGTCGTCCATGGCCCGCTTACGAATATTTCACGGAGGGCAAAGAATTTATGAAGTACATATTACTTTTCGATGCCTTCCGGAACGCAGCTGTCCGCTCGAACGCTCCTACTGATCCTTCCCTCTCCCCCGTCCCT
>JPKZ01001128.1:105855-116555 GCA_000803305.1 Toxocara canis | reverse complement strand
CAGTCGCAAATATTCTTCCATAACCGGTTTTTTCGTTTCTCATTTACTCAATGTCCTCTTGCGTCTTTCATAACGCGACTTAAGTGTGATGCAATTAGTTCGGGCGGGAAACGTGCCTATTGTACTTGAACCGCCATATCACATAGTGCAATTCGTTTTGCCGTGCTGTTCGCATTTATTATTGTTTGGGGTTTTTTTTAAAACATCAGGAAAATATATTTTTAAAGAGTTCCGCTGGATTTTCCATAATTTTTTCCCTGATTTTGGATTTTTTTTCAGCAATTTTCAAAAATTTATAGAGTGAGAATTTATGTGCTAGTCGAGCCTCTTCCTCGATCATATCTTGCCTTATTTATCCAATGCTGCTTTCTGGATAGCACAGTCGTTTATTCGAACGGAGGCGATCGACGTTGAGGGGTTGCTGTGCTGCACATTGCATTGACATGTTGAATTTTTCTTCTTTTTTTTGCGTATGCCGACGAGCTCAAAAGCGTCATGCGCTGCGTTTGCGCACATTGCCTCACTGTTGTGCTGCTTGCTCATTTAGCCTCCGCATTTGTCGCATTTTTTCCCCCCCTCTGCGTTCATTGCGTTTGGTGGTCGTATATTGAAGAAGACAGCTATGTGCAGCAGCATATTTCAGTGCACTGATGACGGCAACGAAGATTTCATTAATTAAAAGTTTTTTAAAACTTTTTTCAACTCTCTGAATTGAGCTTTCCAGAATTTTATAGAGCACTTCGTTCCATTGATCTTTTTTTGTCAGGTGGCCGCACTTGCTTCAGCTTGCTTTAGATACAGCATTTTAATAGTCGCACTTTCACGTGATCGGCTGAGCACAATGTTATAGATCTGTAAAAGAGTTTAGCGATAAGTTCAATTTTCTAATTTGAGAAAAGTAATGGAACTGTTTTTTTGTGTGTATTTGTGATAATCCCCACAAGTGAACTGTCCACAAAAATGGAGCTCACGCACATGAAAAAAAGGTGTCATCGTCAAGTTCATGTTCAGATAAACTTTCAGCTTTTAATCGAGTTTATATTTCTCTGCTGAACTATTCCGTCTAATAGACGGTTGCAGCGGTGAAGTGATAACTGATAATTGGGAGGGTATATGACTAGATTCTGACATGATTATTTTTGTTGGGACTGATAAGTGCGCTTAGCGAGTATACCCTCTAAGAAATAACCGTTGTTTGACTAGATCTCACTCGTCAAATGCGCACATTAGGAACGCAGAACATAGAGGAGACTGCAAAATTATAAATTCTTTGTTAGGGCAGTCGTAAGTGTCGAGGTGATCTATAAGATAAGAAGTACCCGCAGTACAGAAAATGGTGAAAATGTACGGGAAGGTGTATGAAGTAGCTTGGTGTTAGCATCTGTCGAAGGAACATTGGGATTGCACGAGCTCATGGGAAGGCGGTTTCAGTTGTTTTTTAATGCTTTAATCTCCGGGAGACTAATAGATGCAACTTCTTAGGTCGAGCGAGCTCCTTAGGTCGAGCGAATTGCAGTATATTATATTTGCTCATAGCTTTAAACCCGCTCAAGCCAGATCAATTCGCACAATGCAGTAACGGCATGTGCGTGACGCCATTTGCCGCATTCGATCGACCAGTGTATATCAAGTTCAGAGACCGTTGATGCAACCAGCTGAGCGAGCAAAGAGGCCTTAAGGCCACAACGAAAGCAGCTTTGTGATGAGACTCCGCCCCATATAGGCCCCGGTATTGTTCAGTGCTCAGCTAGAACTGCTAGCTAGCGAATGACTGAAGGACGTCGTTTCTTTGGCTAGTAGAGGCTCCTTAACAACGCGCTCACATCGATTTTTGTTGGGGATGGTTGTGTGTGTGTGTGTGTCTATGTGTGCCTATCGCTATTGCGATTCGTGCGTCCAATGCAGTAGCCCAGTGCCGCACTTCTCCCATTGCTGTCCTGCTATTGTTGCTGCTGCTTCTGTTGCTATCACTCCTGGTGCTGCTACCACTGTTGGTACTGCTACTGCTGCAGCTGTCATCCTATTTTGCAATTTGTTGTATCCTTTAGTGTACTTTCAACACTTATGGTACTTATGGTACTCGTTCACATATTTGTTGGAACAATTTAGCGTTCCAACAATTTGTTGGAGTACGTTCCAACAATTTGTTGGAACGTACTGCTCAACTGTTACTTATAAAGCCTCCAAGGACTGGAAAATTTACGGTCTCCTTGAAGAGCTTTATTCGAAGGAAGGCTATTTTTTAGCCCCTACTAAATGCCATTTTCAAGTATTCTTAGGAGAGGAGGCCTGTATCGTAAAAGAGGACAATTTTTCGCATACTCACGAGAGGGGAGCATTTATTCAAAGTGGAGGCTTTGTTTGTGGCAATACTTTAGTATATCCGGATACAATATAGCATAATTTAACAGAAAGAATTTAAACAGAACTTGATATTTTCTCTACTTATAAGTAGAATATTTTGAAAATTCCGGTGGAAACTCAATTAACATATCAATTATTGATTATTTCACAATCAGTACAAACATCTGTGACGAATTTTAAGTAGGATAAATAGCAATATTGATATTTTCGTTAGCGTTTCACCGAATTTTTTTTCGCGCATTCTCGTAGGTCCTTTATTGTTAGGTCTCGTAGGTACTTAGCATAGATCTTTGATTAAAAAATAGGTGAATTATTTATTAGTTACATGCGCTAGAATTGGTTGTCTTTGAATGTCGTTTGCAGGTTCCCGTCCTTTCCTGAAAATCCAGTTATCCTTTTTAACGTTTCTGCTCGAATGAAAAGCACTTAATATTTTTTGACCATCGTTATTATTGTCTTGTCTGTTCTATACTTTGTTCCTTCTATCTGATGTTTCTTATCTGATGATATTTGCCCGCACTGCGTTTTTTTCTTATCACTATGATGATGCTGTTATCAGTTTTGTCGATATGAAGAAAAAGTGATAATTTTGATAACACGATTGCATCTTGACGCTTCCTCACTTGACGTACAAATAAGTAATTGAACGTCTTTATTCGATAATTGGAAATTCGTTTACCTCTCGTTGAAGAGCGTCTTCGAACCAATCGATTGTGATTCGATCTGATCGAAAATCTTACGAAAATGGCCGAAGATGAAGTAAGCTATGGAAATGCGATTATCCGCGCCCTATTTGCACTGATCTCGTTCATCATTCGCACATGCGTAAGATTGGGTATCACAGTTGGCCTAGTTGCCTCTATTGTGATTACCCTTTATGCGGTTGGGCAGTTCAGTAAGGATGCTATCAAGGAGAGGAAACAGGGTAAGCTTATTTAGTAAAGTTTACTTGTCGTCATTTGGTGAACTGCTGCTGACTAGGAAAGAGTGCTGCAAATAAATTTCCGTCAGTTACAGTAAAGAGTGTGTTTTGGTTATTTTGTGAGCTTACCACTCACTATGTTTTAGTTAATTCTTATGTTTGTTACATCCTCTCTCTCATATTCAGATATACTGCTACGTATTTGACGGGCGAGATGGTTTACGGTCTTACAGCGCGCAATATCTTTTTTGCCTCCATATTGTCTTTTTTTTACGATCGTTTTTTTCTTGCAGCCCGGAATCAGACTGTACCCTTTTCCCTTTCCTCTCCTTTCCCCGTTCTTTCACTGTAAGGAGATCTCAAGCGGAGCTAACCTCTCACAAAACGTTTACCGCTAATATAACCGGAAATGCCTGGTTCCTTCGAAACCTGCTGCAAATCGCTTCGTAATTATCAACTGTTACTGAATTTATGTTCGAGAGTATAGCTTTGCGCCATTCAAACTGTTGATTTTACAGACAGATAACAGGTGTCATAGCAGATCGGAAATGTAAAAGCACATCCGTACAAGTAAGGCATCCGCTATTTCTCCACGCGTTTTTTTTTTCGCATTTTAGCGTATTATCTTCATGACGTGTATATTACGTTTGCGATTTGCTGCGGCGTTTGGTTGGTGCAAAATTGTGCGGACAGATTGTAATGAAGTGCTTATCCCGTCAGTCATTTTCAATGGCCAAGTTTGGAATAATTTTTTATGAGATCAGACTCATTCTAAAGCTTTTGTTCATCGTCAGACATTTTTTTGAAAAAATTTGATTGGAAATTTTAAATTGAAGGAAGAGGGAATGTTTAGTCGTAGCGCAGCTATGAAATATCTGTATTTTTGTGTACCTGTAAAATCCGTGCCTGACCCATCTCCATCAACATCATAAAATAAGAGGTCTTTTTCTAGGCGTTTCATGGGAATAATGGTGATAGCTAAATTTGGGGGTTTTTGTTGCTTCATTATATATTGATGAGCTTTTATTGATGCCTTCGTCGGTCTTTGTCGTTGTTGAATGTGAAGCCGAACGAGGGCGCGCTTTCTGTGCTGCGCGCATTTGTCTGGCCACTGATTACAGATAACGGTGAGAATATTTTAAACTAGCTTATAAGCAATTAAATTCCCCTAATGAAGTAGGAGAAGGAAGAGAGGCAGCGAGTGAGAAAGATTAGAAAAGAAACTCAGTGGTTAGTCGAAAGCCTTGGGCGGAAATTCGAAAACGGAGAATCGCAAAACTCGACGAAACAATGAGGTATAAGGTTAATTGAGCACAATTAGCTGTACACCTATTGCAGCTAAAAAGTCACATAAAGGATTTGGAGAACGTTATGTACATAAAATTTTAATATCACTTTTAGAGGAATTCATTGAAGGACCCCAGAAAAAAGCAGTTAGTATTTCCAACTTCATTGAAATGAGCGTATTTAAATGAGAAGGCAATATGCTTCGATATTTTCTTACATCGGCCAAGTATAGCCTAACCGAAATGCTCTCTCACGTCGGATAAAGATTCTTCGTTGATTTAGTGTCGACCTGGAATACTCTTTACTCTCCATTTCTTCTACCGCCGTCACCCCGCTCTCCCCCGTCACCGATTCCGAGTACACCCTTCAAAAATACAACAGAATACTACAGACTCTTATCTAAAATGCCCAAAAAATTACCCTCACCTCAACATAGTGTAAAGTGTCCCTGTAGAAACCATGATCGTTATAGGCTCTGCGATTTTTAACGATGCAGTATATGTCGTCATATTAATGAATGCATAACTGAAGTTAAGCATTAAGATCTTCTCGATAAAGCGATAAAATGGCCTAGATTTAAGGTTTGCTTGCATGTTGCAAAACGTCTTGTCGATATTTTTCGCCATCCACGTGAATTTCTTAAGAACACGAAATTTGTTAATCTTCGCAAAAGTTGTTCGTTGTTAAAGTTTCTTACCTGCAACCTTTTATCGAGTTTGAATGGCTTATGATTTCAAGTATTGTTGGGTGTGCTTCACATAAGCGTTATTGCTGTAGAGAAATTGAAGCCACTTAATTCTGTTATTTTCTTTAATGGATAAAAACCAATGCGTCTAATTAGATGAAAAGTGCATTCTAAGTACGATTGTACTCACGGATGTAGTACAAGAAGAGACATACCTGTGTCATGCATGGTCGATACGATCCACGTTATGGCGAATATTTCTTCTAAGCATATTGCATCCTAGCGCCATGATGCTTTCATAAGCCCGTACGAATTACTCTTAAAATTCATATGTTGTAACAGTGAGGCGAGAAGTTTTTGGATATTCATAAGGTGTTTTCATTTGCCTGTTGGCATTCTGCGATCTGAAACCGATGAAGTCGAGAAACATGATAGGGTCAGAATAAGGAAAGGATTCGCATTTGGTTGATAAGTACACCAACAGATGATACATTTTAGAAGTGTGCGTTTACGTATGCACGCGGATAGATTATATATTTTAGATATAAGTATTGCATCTTGATATATCACCAAATCAGCAAATGGTATTGCTATATGTCTCAATAATATCGAATGCAGCATCACAACTGACGGCGCATTTGTTGTGTGTCTAAGTGCAAATTGAAACTCGCTTCTGTTTTTCGGTATTGTTGGCATCTCTGAGCGGACGCAAAAAGCAGTGTAAAAATCTTAAAGATTTGTAATTTGTTTTAAGTTTAGTGCTATATCTTAGTGCTATGTATATATATATATATATATATATATATATACATACATATACATATATATATATATGTATACATATATATATATATGTATATGTATGTATATATATATATATATATATATATATATACATACATATACATATATATATATATGTATACATATATATATATATGTATATGTATGTATATATATATATATATATATATATATATACATACATATACATATATATATATATGTATACATATATATATATATACATATATGCATAATATATGTACATTAAAGGTTGTTTCGTTTACATGTATACGTATATACACATGTACGTATACATATAATACATACGTACATGTGTATATGTATGCACATATATGCATATATTATGTATACATATATATGCATATTTTTAATCAGGCGAATGAGATGGATGCAGAATTCTGGCTAAGGGATAGAGTTGAATTCGGCATGAGGAAGTTGTCAGCTTGCTACATCATTAGATTGGCACGTTGCATGATGAAAACAAGAACATTCTTTTTAGGTTGTTGAAATTTTATTCAAACGTTACCTTTAATTGCTTTTTTCTCAAAAATTTCGGGATGTAAAGGAAAAGTTCACATCAGGTTCTCCAACATGCGTGTATGTAAGTTTTGCTGGAATAGTTTAGTTGAATTTATTTTGCAAAAAAAAAAATTGGTGAAAGATCGCATCAATTATACGAACAAACTCTGCTATACTGTATGCCATAAAATTGCCAGTAGACTTCAGAATAAAGCGAGATGTGATGAGCTTTTTTTTTGCAAAGTTGCAACATTGAAATAGGAGAAGTGCTTCATCTTCAGTGTTGCTGGAAAAAAAAAGTGAAACCTTTCCATTTCCACATCGTTTTGGTTTTTTCGATGCAGCACTTTTCTCCGTCAATCTTCGAGATTTTTTTCTCGTTTCTTTCAGTTTTCTGCGATTTAACATATTGTCATGAACAGCATTTCCCTACTTTTGGTAGTAATTATTGTATTTAAGCAGTCCTTATTTCCCAAAATTGACCAAAAAGATGATCTCATGTTAGTTCGTGTTTCTTCCGAGAAAGCTACGAAATAGGCATAAGGGTTGCCAAACTCCATAGTTCTTTCGGGAACATCCTTCTTGACATATTCTTCATGTAGAATAAAACTCTGCCTCAGAAACATGTGAAGTTTACTTGACGAAATAGCGAGGTTGTTAGTTGCCTGGGGGCAAAAAGCTTATTAACTTCTTAAAAAACCGAACGAACACCTGCTTGTTGAAGTTATTTGAACTTGGCTACAGATTCGTTAATCGTCGTCGTTTAACCAATCAGTTTTTTTTTGTCCTCCATTCAAGGGGAATCAGCTACACTACCCTTCGTTGTGCACCTATGAGTCGATCGGAGAGAGAGGGTGGGAGAGAGAGAGGAGAGTTATGAGTAAAGTAGACTGATTTTTCGTTCTCTATTCGTGTTTGAAGCGGCGTTTATAATATCGATTAAAAACTTGCCTTTCCATTTCCACTTCCTTTCTATTCCATTTTGCATCTTCCACTTCCAGTGTTTTTTTCAGTGAAAAATAACGCTAACATACCCTTCAACAGGGCGATAAAGCTATTCGAAAGCATTGGGGAGTAACTAACTGATTGAAGAATGTTTTCTCTCTTTTCTGCTGACACTTTTTTTGGAATTGCTTCTTTTTCCTTTCTTTTTCCGTGCCAATTGGGACTGAAGTATATGTGACATTGGATCGTGAAAATAGATGTTCGGTCAAGGTTACGAACAGTTACGACCATAA
Organism: Toxocara canis; assembly: GCA_000803305.1. NCBI lineage: Eukaryota > Metazoa > Nematoda > Chromadorea > Rhabditida > Toxocaridae > Toxocara > Toxocara canis. The sequence goes on along the minus strand of JPKZ01001128.1, from coordinate 108,733 downwards.
GTCGACTCACTCGACTCACTTGGCGTAGTTGCGGCCATAATTCGATCCGCTCGACTCACTTGGCATGTCGTTTTATGGCAGCCGACTGACAGTCAGACAAAATTATGCATCTCATTTTGTCCAGATCTTTCAGAAACAACCGATTATTAGAATAAACTGAAGTAATAGCTCTTATTATTGGTGTACGTTTTTTTAATGCTATAATATCTTAGTGATTTTTGGTACCACTAAACAAACGTGTGAAGAAAGTATAGTGGATCACTGTTTGGAGCGAGTATTTTCATATCCGAAGTATTTAAAGATGATTCGACGTTGGATGCCTGATTCAAGGTTTGTTTAAATTGTTAAAGTTACTTCAGATGTGCAAAGTAATATTGAAGTAATTTGCACGATCAAAATTTGCCTTGTTGCTTGTTGTCTTTTAAAGTTCAATGGTATCTTGATTCATGCACATGAACTGCGATGCTGAATCGGCTTTAACTAATTAGACTAATTAGACTCACTTGCCATAGGAAGAATTGTCGCTTCTATGCGAGTAATAGTGGCATCATGATTACTTAAAGCCGTTCCTTTATGATATCATTTCCTCATATCGATGAAATATAAAGATGATGCATCCCCCCCCACCCCTCCCCCAAAAATTGTTTCCATGCAATCAAGTGCGTAGCGTATACAGCGATGGAGTTTTTTCTGCTTGAAAATCCCTTTGCGAATACAGATGACTATCATCGTATCGTGCAAGATGCGTACACATGCACAATATATATACGGATGAGAAGTTCGTGATGAACGTAGACAACAAATCATTTTGCGTAAGAAGTTATTCACATTGTACATTAAATAGGAGGAGTAGACACGCAGATGGTTATTTGGAGAGAGAGAGAGAGAGAGGGAGGGAGAGAGAGATCTATAAAGGGTTGTCAGGTTTTTTTTTTTAATTTTGCAACGGTCATTCATTGCATTGCCGAACGTTTAACGTCGTCTCTGTATCGACTTTCCTCCCCAACTACTACACATTTTGCTAGTTGTGAACTGAACTGCAACACGCACACAACACACAGTTCCTTGCACTCGCAGTGTTGTGGCAGTTGTGTGTGTTTCGTTCAATTCGTGCATTAGAATAGCTCGGTGAGCGAGCGTAGCACTCATTCACTCACTGTCTCTGTGCTGCTGCATCAGCGTTATCTGCTACGCCGTCCGTTCGTATCGTTATTTTCGCTTCTGTGGCCAACAGAACATTTCCATACTTGTCGTCACTAAAGCGGTCTTCGAGGCTAACTTTATTCTGTGATGGGGCCATCGAAAAATCAACGTCCCACGAGAAAGCAATGGGTACCAGCTGAAGATTTCCCTGGCAAAGGTATCAGTGAACATTTGATTGAACTGTTCCAACAGCCTAATTTTTTTTTTTGATTTTGGGATTTTTAAGCAATCTGCAGTTATCAGATTCATGAGCAGCGCTAATGTACAGATATTTTAGCAGCAAACAGTAAACCGTCGAATCCATACTGCCTATAAATTAGATTTTATTTAAAAATCTAGTTGTAAAAATTAGATTTAAAAAATTTAAAACTATCGTGATGCAAGCAAACTCATGGATTGTTGTGTCAAATTACTATGTGTATTCATTTCGACGTATTTGGGATGTAAAAGAGATCCTTCGAAGCAGTGGTACAGCATAGCCGCTACTAGTGTATTTTGGGACACCGTTTGGTTACATCAAACTAACCTTAAATTACAGCGATACGCAAAGGATTATTTGCGATATGGTGTCTCTAAAGGGGGCACTAAATTCGAGAAAAGACAAATTTCAAAAAGAGGCTTCTGCGAACTTTCATCTCGGGGGGAGCATTACTGAGTTCGAGCTTACAGTGGTTCGTTTCGTAACACCACAGGCCGGCTATCGAAAACTTCGATCCCAGCTTTTTTACTGTTTGCCGACGAGCTTCTAAATGTTTTCATAAAGTTGTGCTATTCATAAAGTTGTACTATTTACAGTTTTTAATCACTACATCTTTCGATTGAAAGGCTATGAGTTTGGAATAGCGACTCGAAGCCGTTGAATGGCATCCACGTTAGATCAAAACTCCATATTGTTAATTCGAGCGAATTGAACCTAATTATAGTTAATTAGCAAACGACTTTATTTAGGGATATTATCGATGACGTTACACCGTTAGCTTCATTAACTTCACAGGTTTTGGTTGTGTTCAGCTATGTACTTTCATCGGTTTTTGTCATACGCTCTTCACAGAAACTTGAAACAGACTGCTGCGGTGTGTCTACTCGTTTAGCTAACGTGTGGAACGGCTTTTTGTTGTCGTAGTTTTTTTTTGTTTTTGGAAATGACATTATTCATTGTTGACGCTATAGGATGTAACGTCTTCATTCATATATAGTTGGCAGTCGTTGATTATGCCACTGAGTAGAGAGATTTTAAACTTAGCACTTCACCGATCAACACGAGTAAATCTTGTGGGGTTGTGAATCGATAAATAAGATGACTCATTTGGCGTTCATTTACAGGTAAGGTCATAGTTGGCAGCATAGCTGAGCAGTTGTTGTTCCGATCATCCCATAATTTATTTGCGGCTTTGTTCTTTTCTGTAAAACGTATATTCATGCATTTTCAGCATAGCTATGTAGTGCTTGTTTCGGAAGCTTTTCATATCGTTTGACAGTATGCTGAATCCTTTCAATTCATAGAGTGGCAGCGGTAATCTAATATTATTACTTAGTGACCAACCGCTAAACTAGTTGTACGCTTGGTCTGCCGTTTTCGATACTTGAAGTCCTCGTCATGATTCAGAGAACTGATAGTGATGTTCTACGTTGTATACTCTGAGATTGTTCCCCCCCCCCCCCCTTCCCCCCCCCT
>JPKZ01001128.1:95379-105538 GCA_000803305.1 Toxocara canis | reverse complement strand
AGTATTTTTCCCCCCCCCCCCCCTTCCACCGCTGTGTCTATAGTCAGTATTTTGGATTATATGCTCCTGATTTCATAGCATCTCGTGACAGTACTGTATGGTAAGATCGAGAAGTGAATTCCGTTCAAAAAAACATGCGGCGTAATTTGGTCGACTCTCAATTGGCGGCAATCGATTTTAACATAGCGTTGAATTGTGATGGTGTTCTTATCAAATATAGGCATATTATAACACTTACGGATATTGAGTTAAAGTCGAGAATGGTCTTTGATGAGGCTGTTATGGTCATACTTGACTAATTCATAACGTATACATGTTCAAGTTGAATACGGTTCATTTGGAGAGCGTTCGATGAGGGTAGCATATACCGTATGCTATTTTTAATGGTTTTAATGGTTATTTTTTCACTTGATCTTAATATAACGTTCTAGTTGTTAACTCTATCCTGTATATAATCGCAATCAATTTGGGAAAGAAACGCGGAACAATACGTTTTTTACATTCATTGTTTTTTTATTGTTCTTCGAAACTCTGTAATCGAACTTGAAGGTAATCTATAATTGAGGGTGACTGGTACTTTAAAAGCGAATTAATTCCATTTTCTGTCAGTGTTCATTTTTGCGACTAATATCGCTAATGTTGTCCATAGTAAACTGGAAAAATAAATTGAGAAAACCATACGGGGAAAGAAAAATGCATTTTTTAAACGATGCAAGAGGTGCGAGAGTTTAAATCTTTGTATTGAAGAATTAAAGAAATTAAATTCATATTAAAGTGCTAAAGAAATGAACGCTTAAGAGTGTTAGAGAAATATTAAAGACTTGAATGGGCACTTAAAGAAATAAAGTTGTTGGAGAAATATTAAAGAGTTAAAGAAAATGGGCACTTAAAGAAATAAAGTATTATTAAAGAGAATGCATTAGAGTGTTAAAGAAAGATGAAATTTGAGAAGTTATTTAAAAAAAGAAGAGTATTAAAGAAAATAACGAACACTTTGTGAAGTTCATCTCGAAAGTAAAGCTGGTAACAATTTTGTTATGGTTCTACCATCAGCGATTGGCGGTGTTGTTTTAGTGAAATTATTTCAGTTCTCGATCTTATCTACTGGCGTAATCCAAAGAAATCGGCTGTCGTGTTGAGCTTGACGATCCTCTTACTTCTTGTCTTCGCCAAGTATCCGCTCATCACAGTGCTTAGCTATTTGGGATTGGCCGTTCTTGGTGGCACACTTGGATTCCGTCTTTATAAAATCGCCGAAGCACAACTAAGGAAAACCGATGGAGCGAATCCATTCCAGTAAGTGATCGTTCGTTTCTTTCACTTTTCCAAATAAATTCACTTATGGAACTAGAACAAGAATTTTTTTTCAAATTTTTTTTCGCAGTCGCATGAAAATTTTCATACATTTTCGGCCACGTTTTGCATTTTTCATGAATTTGCGTTTTTTTATGAAAATTAGTCTTGCACTCATGAAAGAATTTTCATTTTCACTTCATTTCTAAAAAATGGCTTCGCTTTGGTTAGCGAATTTTTAGGATTATTTGTGAATATTTAAAGCAGGCTTGCATAGCTAAGCGCGCCAATGCTTTCGCATGCGATATTCCCTTTCTCACTTACGTAAAATGTCAATCGAACAGAGGTGCAAAAAAAGCTTTTTTTGAGCTTATACCACACAATTAGCTTATTTCAACTTTATAATGTTTTCCAGTACTCAGTAGTCATATTTAGTTTTTATATGCAACACTGCGCATGCCACATCAGGAGGCCGTTTTTTATGGGCATGAACGAAGACAAACCCGAGGTAATATGGCGCAGAGGTGAGTCGAGTATGGCTAGGGTATGAGGACAGTATTACATTTTACAGGACAGAGTCGAGTACGACAATTACAGCTATTACATTTTTTAGGGGAACACAACTGGCTATAAAATCACATTAGACATCTAGCATGTCAGCTCTAATTCTTAACACAACTTCTAAACCAAAACATTATACCTCTGTGTTTAAGCATTTTTTTTGAGTAAGATATACATAGTAACGGTTTAAGGCCATATTTGGAGAAGGAGCTTACTATGCCACAAGAGCGTGTGCATCAACAGGTCGATGTACTGATCGAACATGGACAAGTGGTCGTCAATCAACTACGACGTCTGTTTCTCGTTGAGAACATTGCTGAGAGCGCTAAGGTTTGTCATTTGCGTTTTTAGCGCTTATTGGCTAACAGTGTTTTTTTTTTAAATCACTAGCTGCAAAGCTTTTATTATTTCAACTTTCTTTTTTTTTGTTGGTAGCCAGTATTCCTCTTCTCTGCCGATCACATAAAATGCTGGCCGATATGTCTTTCTGTCGATTTCAGTCCAAAGAATTTTTATAAGTTTATTTTATAAGTTTAAAAGTTATTAATTTTTATAAGTTTATGTTGAGCTTTCGTCTGTTTTTTTTTAAACTTAACTTGTTTAAGGCTAATAAACCAGTCCATGCGTCCATCTGTTTGTTTTCCATATCATTCCGGTTCGTGAATTGTAAATGTTCCTCACTTTATTTCTGCAACCAAGTCAAAAAAATTCTTTGTCGCAAAATGCGCAAAGCATCATACAGCCAAGACAGTGTCAAATTAGCTAACTATTTTATGATAGTTTTTATCGATCGATTTGATCGTTGATGTTCCATTTTTATCTTTTCTCAGAAATTTTCCTGGGTAATTTACGATTGGTTCGTTGTTTTCAGTTTGGTCTGCTTCTTTGGGCGCTGACATACGTTGGATCATGGTTCTCTGGTCTCTGCATTCTTCTCCTGGGTAATTTTTTGGCGCTTTTTTTTCGTTGTTTTGGTGCTTGATTTTCGCGGCCAATCAGCTGAAGCCGATTTTCGGGTTGATCTTAAGGATCTCTTCTGGAGAGTTCTCTTTTTTGGAGAAGTTAAAATCGCATTAAATATGTAACGATGGAAGGGATGATCGAGTGCAAAACTGAGAAAAATATTTGTTAATAATCGCTTTCGTGGTACATAGCAACAAAGTAATTCAAATCTGGGGACGTAGTGAGTCGAAGGCTCAAAGCGCTAACCATATATTCAAGCTAACGAGACGTAAAGAACCATAGTGTGCATGAAAGAGCCACCACTGTCGTACGTGTGTGTCTGTCTGTTCCTTCTTAAGTTTCGGCTTTTTACAGCCTTTGGCACATTTTTCACAGTATATTCCTGTTTTTTTCCTTGCCAAAATTCCATTTTCATTGCGTCGTTAAGTAATTTTTTTAAACATGTCGATACACTCCAAAGAATGCATAAAACGAAACGCCCTAAGTAGGAAAGTATCCGTTATGTATTTTTATAGATGTAAGGGAACGTGTTGTATTTAGGACCATAGCTGCCTTAATTTGCATTTGAAGTTATGGCTCATGATGGGCTCCGGAGCGATATTCCAGCTTTAAAAGTAAATATAATAGCATATAGTGAGCTGGAGTATTCGTTCATGATGGGCTCCGGAGCGATATTCCAGCTTTAAAAGTAAATATAATAGCATATAGTGAGCTGGAGTATTCGTTCATGATGGGCTCCGGAGCGATATTCCAGCTTTAAAAGTAAATATAATAGCATATAGTGAGCTGGAGTATTCGTTCATGATGGGCTCCGGAGCGATATTCCAGCTTTAATAGTAAATATAATAGCATATAGTGAGCTCGAGTATTCGTTGCAGTGGTGCTCGGCATCTTTTCGATTCCGAAATTCTACGAGACTTACCAAGAGCCAATCGATCGCAACTTGGGCGTTGCAAAGGAACAAGTCAACAACATCACCAACACGTACGTTTGTCGTCATCATTCAGAACGCCTTCCATCTAAATTTTTGCAACTTTTTATGCGTTATAAATTTCAAGTCGATTTTCCTGGTCACCGTTTCTTGCGCTACAACTTTGGGAATCGCGTTTTTTTAAGTGAAAAAATCTTTAAGCTAAGAAACTAGGAGGAAAAAAGAAGCCTTCTAGAAACCAACGAGAGTTAGATAAGTTTAAAACTTCACATTTCTTGTTATTTTTTCTCCAGATTCTTCCAGATCTTCGGAACTTTACAGTGCTACTCGAGCAATTGTTAATCTTTCATAAACGGTCCTAAAATGTCTCTTAATTTAAGATGCCGTTTTCTATTTAAAAATTCTTTCAGCGCACATACAATTTAAGGAATTTATGTGATATTGTCGCTCTGGTGACCTGAATTTTTTTTTGTCGCACCGTTACAAGCACATGGTTAAATTAAGCTTGTTGCCATAATCGTGTTTAAGCATTGAAATCACTTAAACTGTGAGGCATTGTTTACGCTTCCGGATAAGTCGGTCCGGTTACTTGTGATCATAAAGCCTAGCTAATGTGCAATTCAAATTTCAGGATGCACGAGAAGCTACCTTTTCTGAAGAAGGTGACCGGCTGCGCTCATGAAAAGACCAACTGAGCGCAAACTATCAACAGGATGGACGTTGCGGAATCTCGCTTTCTTTCTTTCTTTTTATTTTGAAGTTTTTTCAAAACCGTGTTGCGGCTTATGAGAGTTAGACTGGGTTTTACGCTACGCTTGTTTAGCTTGTGTGTTGCAATTGGTAACTCACTACTCTCCCATTTGTCAATCTATATTTTTTCCCAAAACAATTTAATACGCTTCATTTTAATGTCATTGTTTGCAGTTCAATGTTGAATAAAAAATTTAAGCAAGATGAAAATAAATTAAAAATGGAAAATGGACAGATTTGGGAAGAAAAAATTAAGTGAAAAAAATTTTTTTGCTCTCAATTTTCATTCATAGGTAAGCTGCACACTTCCGAGCACGCTAGTTGTTCCAACAAATATTATTCATTTGCTAAGTGTGTGTTGTGTTATTCTACGATAATTTCTATAACTGTGAAAATTCTTTTCTATCTTGTATTTCGTTTTATTTCATCCCAACACATTCATCTGCGATTTTGCAGCTTTTTATCTCCTTTTATAAAACTGTTGCCAACTTGTCAATGCGCTATTTTGATTAGACGTGAGCGAGTGATGAGCGATTTTGTCTACGGTAATGAAACAGAGACCGGCTCCATCGATGGTGGAGAATTTGGCCCTTTTGTAGTGTTTGTGATTGCGCTCGATATCGAATTTGGAAATTTTGGACGGAAAAAATTTTGAAACTAAAAAATCGAACGGCAATGAAAATTTTGGTGGGAGAGATTTTTTAAAGATTTTTTTTGAGTTTATTCTGAGATCTTAGTAGTGAAATTTATCGTTAGTATGAGGGGCAACGTTGTCTTTCTTTTATACGTCTATCGATTAGACGACAGTCGAAATTTATTTGTCATTGCGATGAATATATTTTCGCTTCATCAACACCACCCCTATTGTCCTGCTTTGTGCTAATCATTTCACATCTCTCATTCGCGTTTTGTGTTTTATTGTTCGCGATGCTCTCGGGCAGTTTTACCGAATAAAGTATTTCAGTAATGTTCAAGAATATCAACTAAATTCACATGAACTATACGTCTTGACTGACCGGAATTATAGTTACTCGATCAAAAGAAATTTTGGTTGAAAAACCAATAATTGAATAGTTTTTAAGGAGTCGGGAATTTCAGAAACTCAGCTTTGGTATTTCTTAACGTCTATGCAAGAGATGCTGCTTCAGCGAAAGTTGGGTGGCATAGGAAGAAGAGTACGCCAACCAAGGTTCATAAGTCTAGCTGTAGTGGTTTGCAAATTAAATTTATGGGGTAGGTGCAAGCATGCATACAAACGGAGTCTACCAAAACGTACAAAAAAAAAGAAAAAAAAACTGACGTGCCGTTCTCTAGGCTCCATTTCTTCATTTGAACGTCATTAATAATAATTGTAAATGTTCCTCACTTTATTTCTGCAACCAAGTCAAAAAAATTCTTTGTCGCAAAATGCGCAAAGCATCATACAGCCAAGACAGTGTCAAATTAGCTAACTATTTTATGATAGTTTTTATCGATCGATTTGATCGTTGATGTTCCATTTTTATCTTTTCTCAGAAATTTTCCTGGGTAATTTACGATTGGTTCGTTGTTTTCAGTTTGGTCTGCTTCTTTGGGCGCTGACATACGTTGGATCATGGTTCTCTGGTCTCTGCATTCTTCTCCTGGGTAATTTTTTGGCGCTTTTTTTTTCGTTGTTTTGGTGCTTGATTTTCGTGGCCAATCAGCTGAAGCCGATTTTCGGGTTGATCTTAAGGATCTCTTCTGGAGAGTTCTCTTTTTTGGGGAAGTTAAAATCGCGTTAAATATGTAACGATGGAAGGGATGATCGAGTGCAAAACTGAGAAAAATATTTGTTAATAATCGCTTTCGTGGTACATAGCAACAAAGTAATTCAAATCTGGGGACGTAGTGAGTCGAAGGCTCAAAGCGCTAACCATATATTCAAGCTAACGAGACGTAAAGAACCATAGTGTGCATGAAAGAGCCACCACTGTCGTACGTGTGTGTCTGTCTGTTCCTTCTTAAGTTTCGGCTTTTTACAGCCTTTGGCACATTTTTCACAGTATATTCCTGTTTTTTTCCTTGCCAAAATTCCATTTTCATTGCGTCGTTAAGTAATTTTTTTAAACATGTCGATACACTCCAAAGAATGCATAAAACGAAACGCCCTAAGTAGGAAAGTATCCATTATGTATTTTTATAGATGTAAGGGAACGTGTTGTATTTAGGACCATAGTTGCCTTAATTTGCATTTGAAGTTATGGCTCATGATGGGCTCCGGAGCGATATTCCAGCTTTAAAAGTAAATATAATAGCATATAGTGAGCTGGAGTATTCGTTCATGATGGGCTCCGGAGCGATATTCCAGCTTTAATAGTAAATATAATAGCATATAGTGAGCTCGAGTATTCGTTGCAGTGGTGCTCGGCATCTTTTCGATTCCGAAATTCTACGAGACTTACCAAGAGCCAATCGATCGCAACTTGGGCGTTGCAAAGGAACAAGTCAACAACATCACCAACACGTACGTTTGTCGTCATCATTCAGAACGCCTTCCATCTAAATTTTTGCAACTTTTTATGCGTTATAAATTTCAAGTCGATTTTCCTGGTCACCGTTTCTTGCGCTACAACTTTGGGAATCGCGTTTTTTTAAGTGAAAAAATCTTTAAGCTAAGAAACTAGGAGGAAAAAAGAAGCCTTCTAGAAACCAACGAGAGTTAGATAAGTTTAAAACTTCACATTTCTTGTTATTTTTTCTCCAGATTCTTCCAGATCTTCGGAACTTTACAGTGCTACTCGAGCAATTGTTAATCTTTCATAAACGGTCCTAAAATGTCTCTTAATTTAAGATGCCGTTTTCTATTTAAAAATTCTTTCAGCGCACATACAATTTAAGGAATTTATGTGATATTGTCGCTCTGGTGACCTGAATTTTTTTTTGTCGCACCGTTACAAGCACATGGTTAAATTAAGCTTGTTGCCATAATCGTGTTTAAGCATTGAAATCACTTAAACTGTGAGGCATTGTTTACGCTTCCGGATAAGTCGGTCCGGTTACTTGTGATCATAAAGCCTAGCTAATGTGCAATTCAAATTTCAGGATGCACGAGAAGCTACCTTTTCTGAAGAAGGTGACCGGCTGCGCTCATGAAAAGACCAACTGAGCGCAAACTATCAACAGGATGGACGTTGCGGAATCTCGCTTTCTTTCTTTCTTTTTATTTTGAAGTTTTTTCAAAACCGTGTTGCGGCTTATGAGAGTTAGACTGGGTTTTACGCTACGCTTGTTTAGCTTGTGTGTTGCAATTGGTAACTCACTACTCTCCCATTTGTCAATCTATATTTTTTCCCAAAACAATTTAATACGCTTCATTTTAATGTCATTGTTTGCAGTTCAATGTTGAATAAAAAATTTAAGCAAGATGAAAATAAATTAAAAATGGAAAATGGACAGATTTGGGAAGAAAAAATTAAGTGAAAAAAATTTTTTTGCTCTCAATTTTCATTCATAGGTAAGCTGCACACTTCCGAGCACGCTAGTTGTTCCAACAAATATTATTCATTTGCTAAGTGTGTGTTGTGTTATTCTACGATAATTTCTATAACTGTGAAAATTCTTTTCTATCTTGTATTTCGTTTTATTTCATCCCAACACATTCATCTGCGATTTTGCAGCTTTTTATCTCCTTTTATAAAACTGTTGCCAACTTGTCAATGCGCTATTTTGATTAGACGTGAGCGAGTGATGAGCGATTTTGTCTACGGTAATGAAACAGAGACCGGCTCCATCGATGGTGGAGAATTTGGCCCTTTTGTAGTGTTTATGATTGCGCTCGATATCGAATTTGGAAATTTTGGACGGAAAAAATTTTGAAACTAAAAAATCGAACGGCAATGAAAATTTTGGTGGGAGAGATTTTTTAAAGATTTTTTTTGAGTTTATTCTGAGATCTTAGTAGTGAAATTTATCGTTAGTATGAGGGGCAACGTTGTCTTTCTTTTATACGTCTATCGATTAGACGACAGTCGAAATTTATTTGTCATTGCGATGAATATATTTTCGCTTCATCAACACCACCCCTATTGTCCTGCTTTGTGCTAATCATTTCACATCTCTCATTCGCGTTTTGTGTTTTATTGTTCGCGATGCTCTCGGGCAGTTTTACCGAATAAAGTATTTCAGTAATGTTCAAGAATATCAACTAAATTCACATGAACTACACATCTTGACTGACCGGAATTATAGTTACTCGATCAAAAGAAATTTTGGTTGAAAAACCAATAATTGAATAGTTTTTAAGGAGTCGGGAATTTCAGAAACTCAGCTTTGGTATTTCTTAACGTCTATGCAAGAGATGCTGCTTCAGCGAAAGTTGGGTGGCATAGGAAGAAGAGTACGCCAACCAAGGTTCATAAGTCTAGCTGTAGTGGTTTGCAAATTAAATTTATGGGGTAGGTGCAAGCATGCATACAAACGGAGTCTACCAAAACGTACAAAAAAAAAAGAAAAAAAAACTGACGTGCCGTTCTCTAGGCTCCATTTCTTCATTTGAACGTCATTAATAATTTGACATACAATGTTTTATTCGTTCGTTTATTTCCTCATTTTACGTTGTACGACGACCAATGAACGTGAAGACCTTCATACGAACAATATTAGCTCCTGAGTTTAAACGAAGAAATGAGTCTACTTAGTTAGGTAGTGTGCTTGATGCCACTCATGGGCAGGCGGAGTGGTTAAACTGGCAATACTGGAATGAAAAGTTAAACGTCTGTTGTTCGGCGGCAAGTGATTCTCTCTGCTCTGAGCATGATGACCTCAATAACGGAACGAATCCAGGAGCAAAATTCGAGAGATTGTCGCAGCGTTAGAGTAAAAAGGATTGAAGGAGAGAGGTGCCGATACTGTTTCTCATTTTTGTCCGATCTTATTCAAGAACGATATGATGTTGACAACAAGTGAGACGATCCGTGCCTATTTAGGATCGACTTACCTGTTGTCGTTCATAAAGGTAAGTTTACAGTTGGAGCGTTTTTCAACTGATCCCATTGCTAAACAATATAGTTTGGCATGTGCAAAGGTGGTAAGATTGGGGATACCTGGAATACGCAAAGAATTGATTTGTTTGTTTGTGCACGATTTTTGATGCTTGCTATTCTCATCAAATCATGCTCTTAGTAAAGAATTCACAGAATAATGTTATGATCTTCCTAATTATTGTGACAGCGATCCGGTTGATTGGGTACAGGAGGGTAGTTGGAAAATGCGAAATAAAGGTGTTTTACCGTCGATCTATATGAATCAATGCAAGTCAATTGTACAACCGAAAAGCGACGAATGGTGGGCGTGCTTTCCTGTTTTTTGTCTCTCTCTCCCTCTTTTTGTCTCTCTCTCTCCTTTTTAGGTGGCCGTGAGAAAGTTCGTTGCAATTAGTCGAATTTAATGAAGGGATTCAACTCGAGTTTAAAGTTGATTTATTCGCGAAAATATTCAATATAACACTTCATTCATTTGCATCTCATAAGAATATACTTCTCAACGAAGCAAATCACTCTCACTTTTTATTTGCTATGCGATGGCAAGAATATCAAAAGAAATATCCAACCGAAGAAATCCTGAAGCTCTCAATAATCAGGCTTATTGCACTCTAATTTGCTGCAAAGCTACATTTAACGCATCCCCCCACTCCCTCGCCCC
>JPKZ01001128.1:57150-68238 GCA_000803305.1 Toxocara canis | reverse complement strand
GCCACAAACCGAGAGGAATTCATTTCAGTTTTGTACTACCCTCAAGCAATCAATCCAACTTCAGTGAAATGTTGTACATATGTGGAAATAACGAGTTCTTTTTTAATATCCTGAGTAATACACCAGTCCTCATCCTCAAATACAGTTTATTATCCCTATCAAAGCGCAGCACGCAGTAATTTCGTTGCACAAACCAACTCCAGACAAACCTGGTTAGTGGTATATACTAGAAGCTACCCAAGAATATATCACAGTTAAGAGCTCCTTGCACTCGTTGTATACACTCGTTTCGAGCCGTTGTTTTATTTGTGGGCTATAGTAATAAAGAATCAACCTGTTAAGCATTGGTTCCACAATGTGTTCGAAGTTGAACACATCAAAGGTTTTTTTTTTAAATTCGAAACCCGAACTGCGACCGAATCGTTTAAACCACAACAAAAAAAAAACTGTTTTCTCTCAAGCTTGAAATAGCCATTTCTCCAAAGTGACAATAGCTAAGTGAATTGTATGCGTTGTTAAATGGTTATAGGTTGAGCCAAAAAATCTTGCTTCGCATATTCCATAAATTGTCCCGTTTTGTTTCAACATTTTTGCAACGTCTTCTTTGCTGTTCTGTGAAACGGCAGTAGGGTCAGATCATTAGTTCGCCCTAAAGCGGTCACAAAATTACTAATTGTCAGTCTACTTTCATTTTAAAATTCTCGTCTGCACTAAAACCGGCAAATTACTTGGCTTATTCGGTTATGAAGCCAAAATAGAATACTGAGTTAGTCATAGAAATTTTAACAAAAAATGTAAAAAAAGGAATTGAAAAGTTTTGTGCATTCGGTTGGTAAACCAATATATAGCATTTGTACGATACTATACTGTTAATATACTTCTACATGGTCAATAAGCAGAAGCGCACGGTCCATGTGGCAATTTCGGGGGATTACACAATCATCAGCGATCATTCAATCCTAATCTGATCACTGATCATCGCTTAGTTGCCGAAAAGTCGAAGAAAGTTCTTTTCGGTTGTTATTGTGACGTTCATTCACGTCATGAGCGTACAAACATTTCGAACAGGGCGGAGGAGGGGGAGAGGGGCGAGAACAGTCTGAGATGATTAGGTGATTTTAGTGTCGGAAATTTGGGAAGGGTCTTAGAAGATTGCAGGAGATGGCGAAAAGAATTTGAACAATAGATTCTAGACGAAAAATATTTTTAAAAAATGTGCTCCGCTTGAGACTAGAGATTAGAAATTTTCGAAGAAAATATGTTGACAGAAGAGAGGGTAGGGGGTAGATGGAAGGGGAGGAGGAAGGGGGAAGGAGAGGGGAAGGGGTAAGAGTCGCGGAGGAAGGGAAGAATGTGTTTATAAGTCATGAAGAATCCCATCTTTTCTTACAAATCCGAATCACTAATGTACAACGATCTATGGGAATTAAGAATTCGCTAAACAGCAGTGATGCGAAGCGAACCGATCAAGCACCAGATGAAGCAGCCAATAAAGCCGCCTAAAAGGCGCGTTGTCGTCCGCTTTATGTGAAACGACGTATCCGTTACCGTCCCACTGGGGACTACGATAGTCACCCCAAAATCAGGCGAGTTTCCACGTCATTTTAAGCGTTTTTTTGTCCTCATTCTAAAAATCCTTTCCATTTGAGCCACTACCGAGTACCATTGACTTTAGCTAACTTTTAAGCTGCTAACTAAGGAATATACTCGACGTTTATTTTCTACCTCACACTAGAGGACGGAATAGTTGATGAGCCTAAAAAAATGTTCAGTTGCAAAAAGCTCTTGGCTAATTACTGCGGCTTGATGAATTCCATTAGCTTTAACGATATGACTCCATTACACTTTGTGTCTTACGATGCCTTTTGAGTAAAAATAGGCGCTTTTTTTATTTATTGTTATCGCTGAAAGTCCTCCCTTTTCTTTAGCAAATTTTCTTAAATACGGCAAGGAAATGCCCGATTATGCGATAAATTGAATGGTTGCAACTCGTAAGAATTTAGCTACAAATTAAGGCACCAACGTTCACTTTAGAAACAATTTTATCTTGACGAATTGTCAAGATTCGCGTAAGGGCTGCAATGAGTTTCTTTTCCTAAATTAGACAATTTTAAAATTTGACTTAAACTATTTCGATCACGATCACCAATGCTTTTTGAGCGATTTGTATGCAAGCCATTAATTAATTTTGAAAAAATCTTGTTGGTACACCTTGCTCGCTTTTATTGTTACAAATGTGACAAGTTTAATTTCCTTTGCTAATTTAACCGATTCACAAGGCTAATTTAACTGATAGTTCAAACGCTATGCGATATTTCGAAGTGCTTGCATTGAATGTAACTCATTTGCATTGTGAACTACATATTATGTTTTTTAGTGCACATTCGATTTCCACAGTTAACGAATATACGCTTAGAGAACAACTAAACTTTAGGGCATACTTGAACGAACATTAGCATCAAGTATTCCTGATTAGCGCTAAGGTGATTAGGCACTTTTGGCATATCGCTTTCATGTGTCGTCTCATTCAAGCAAACAGAATTTCGAATCCATGTTGCATGGTTTTGTAGTGGGCAAGATAATTTCGGCGCTAATGTGAAAAAATTATGCGTTATATGGCCGGCGGAAATGGCAATCGTTGGTTGCTTACAGAACGAATTTAAGATGAAATAAAATTTCTCAAAGCTTAAACCGATTAAATGCTCCTAAACTGTTTAAAATGAGTATGGATGCGAAAATAGTTCATTGTAAAGATAACTCTAACTCTTTCATGTTTCCACTGAGTGATGCAACAAAATTTTGCCATTTTCATGTGATAAAATAGTTGACTATGTGCATGTGCTATGGCAATTACGAAACGCTTAATTGAGGTACCTGATCTATGCGTACTCACGTATGTCCGATGTCTCTATGCTGTTCAGTACTTTCAACCGTGTATAAGCTTGCATCCAGGATTAAGAATTTTGCTATATATAACGCATACATAAAAGAATTTTAAAATGAATTTTTGAGTTGATCCATTTGTCAACATCAACAAGAGCAGAACACATTTAAATTTACATCACTTATACTAACGATTGACTTATTTCGTCTATTTAAGACGAGAAGTGAGTCAATTATAGACTTCTAAGGACGAATTGAACCATTAAAGTATAACTGCATGCTATATTGTGCTATTCCAACATTTTATAAAGCTGACCAAATCGACGAGTTAAGGCTCTTATTGTATGCCGATCGCATGATGAGGATGCGTATATACTCATCGTTGCGTATATACAAATCGCTTGTTTTATCTTTTCCAGTATTTCATACTTTATTAGCAAATATTTTTATGAATTTAATTTGAAATGTATAAAAGCGCAAACTCTTTTCATCGTTTCGTCTCTATATACAGATCAATTGTACTCTAGTAGGGATCATTGGTAAAAACTTATCGTTTGAAATATCGTCACAAATGGAAAAGCGCATCAGAAAAAAAAAAAGTAAACCGCACCAAATTATATATAAGCTTCCAAATTATATGCAATTTAATTTATGGCTTGTTTGATGGAAACACAGCAGAAAAAAACGATTCACAAAAGCAAAACAATATGAGAGATAAAGCTGAATAAAAACTAAAAATTTTAAGGGATTTTCTAAACAGGTGAAATGAATGTAAGAAAAACGCCGAGAAAATGCACAGCAAGATTAGTGAAACTATTAGATTTCTCACGAAATAGTTGTTAATCACAGGGTAAGTTGCCTTTTTTCTTGTATGAAAGTTTATGAAAAACATATGACGACATTTGTAGAACATAATTTTTTTATGAAAAATTATAAAAAAACACGTGATGTCTTTGGCAAAACTTAATATCTTTTTCACATGTTTCGATAAATCTTTGTACTTAATAATAATATGTATTGTTGTAGATTTCGCAAACTTTACTCATATGCGAAAAAATTTCAAAAAATTGAACGAGTTGATAAGAAGTAAGCTGATCGCTTACCTGTTCTTTTTTTTTCAAACTAAATTTAACTAAAAAAAGTACCTCAAGCAACTAAAATTTTGGAGCGATTCGCTCGAATTTTAGGCATTGTTATGACTGTGTTTCTCCTCTGGTTATGTATCTTTTTTAAACTAGCTGTTTTTCTCGTTCAGTGACAGAATTTGTTCCATTTATTCCCATTAATTAAAGGAAATTCAAGTTATATTGCAACTGGACCTCAGTTTTATGGCAATTTTTTTTTCATTTTTTCTTTATTTATTATTATGGCAATTTTTCATGGCAAATATTATGGCAAATTATTATGGCAAAATTAATACAAATTTTCAATTGTGGCATATTTTCCGAATTGAGGGAATTGATGAGTGGTAATGTTCAGGGAACATGAGTTTTCTAGACTGTTTATGTATTTGCTAAAAGCTTCCAAACTGTATTTATTACTTGTAGCGAAAATGTTGGGAAGCGGAGTGGCCTTTATATGCACAAGCTGTCAATCGGTTATACAATACTATTTACTGAGGTGATGTTACTATTTTTTCGCTCCTTCTTGAAATTCATTCAAATATTTTATCTGTTGGAACGCGTTCTATGTATCCTAACACTCAGGCGAACAGTTTGATATGAACCTGTCTCATTCTCGTTCAATAAGCAGAGGAATATAAGCATGTTAGTGCACTCCACACCGTTCCTCCTCGACTCTACTTTAGTGTCGAATTTTTGGGTTGAGGTTTGCTTTTTTTGCTTCTTGAAAATTTTGTCCCCAAAATACTTTTGCTATCATTTACGGCCATAAATACAGTAACGAGATAAGGCAGCCCGAACGCGACGAATAACGAGAAAATTTTGCCCTTGAAACAGTTAAGAGCTGTGTGCAATGAAAAAAAAATTGCATTTCGCATTCGCAAAAATCTTTGATATTGCTAAACTTCAAAAAATCTTGCAACGATTCCCTGCAAATTACGATAGAGCTATTCATCAACTTTCATACAATATTCATTTAAACCAGTTCAGTCACACATAATACTCTCTTATAGCGTTATTCGTTACATTCCTGGTTACCCAACAAGACGGGGAGAGGGGTATCATGAGTGCATTTCAGGTGGCCAAGTCAATTTGGTGAGTTTCTTGTCCCACAAATGGAATCATGCAAATGTTTTTTATGTCAAATTTTGGTTTATTCATGACGAGATTAGTCCGTTTGGACGTTTCTCATGTCTTCAGAATTTATGACTGAACAATTAAAGTGTCCATTTTAAGATGAGGTAAGACAAGTTTTTTTTTTCAGTCCATGATTGGCATTTTGGCGATCTTTTTTTTCTTGAAATTATTTCATTTTAATCAGCTCATGGAATGGTTTCAATAGCAGTTATCATATTCCTCCGAATACATCTCTTTGGAGGGTAGGGGGTAAGGGGAAAGGGGGAGGAGAAAGCAGCGGAGGTCACCGTATTCTTCACAAAGTTTCGAGAGAATTGAAAACGGGACATTTTGAATCGGGAGAGGGTCTCTACTATTGCTAGAGACTCTTATGACAAACACAACTTAATTAAGTTGACAACAATTATCATTAGATAACGACAATAATAGTAAATATAATAAGTGACAATAATGCAATGCATTTACCAAAAGCGTTTTTAGCAAAATAACAATAATCACAATGATGCTACTCTCGTTTTAAGCNTATCATGACTGGAAAAGATTCTCTTCCGAGGTAATACGGTGATTCAAACGGAAACTAATGATAATTGCTGCAATTATTAAAAGTTTTCAAAAGTGCATTTCAGTTGGTGACTCCTGCATTCCTTGTTTGTAATATAAATCATCACAGATCGTTAACCAATACGAGGAAACCAATAAGAGCCAAAAAGGCATTTTCTGCTTTAGAATTGACCTACAATTACTTCAAGGCAATAAAAAGACAATAAAAACGATAAAATCTGGGTGCCCGATATTCTACCAATTGTGCGTGAAACCTCACGAAAGTGGAGCAAAACTAGTTTTTTTTCTTAAAAAAAGTTTTTTTTCTTTTCTAGTAGGTTCTTTTTTTTAAAAAAAGTGCGCAAATCGCCGACAGTACAGAGAGGAAGAAAGTTGGGATGAATTGGGTGAGTTTGCGTTCCTTATGTTGTGCTAAGTGTCCGGGATGAGGCACAACAACGATTGACGTAAACGTAGATTTCACGCTACAATGCGCATGAGCGTAGAATCGCATCATTGCGGGTATGATGATTCGCCAAAAAAAAGAAATATATATATATATATACATATATATAATCCCACCGCACTTTATTCTCCATTTAAGAATTTTCTTAGTTCACCACTGCTTGTTATCGTTCCATTTACTGCGAATGATGAGCTCTGGTTGAAGACATGCTTTTTTCGTTGCGCATTGATTCATTTAACCAGTTAATTACAAAAAACCATAATTTTATGTGATTTCCTAAAGAGGACACTTACCTAAAGACTAAAAGTAAAAGGTTTAGGATTTTACCGCATAGGATCAAAAGTAAAGCAATTTAAAATACTTTAATGATTTGCGCATTGAAAACTTGGAAAGGATTTGGTTGCTTTTCGATGATGAGGATTGAAACCATGCGACCATCGTCACTACGTTCAATCAGTGAGTGGTCGACGAAGTTAAAAGACAAAAGTTCAAATGCTGTCGGATAGCACAGCGATGAACGACGATAAAGCTCTTTTACATTTGTATGGCTCGATGAAACAGACGAACGGCTGTGACGCTCGTAACTGGAAAGAATTGGTATCGCAACTTCAGTGTTATTATTAGAAAAAAAAACTGAAACATCTAATTTTCATGACCGAAATAAAAAAGAAAGTTAAGGGAACTGAAATTCCCAGAATGAAAAACAACAATATGTATTTGGTGTTCTCTTTACACGAGAGGATCATAGATCGTTTTTAAATTTTATAAACCCCTTTGGAAAAGCTCAAGCTTAAAAACAAATATCATCTAATGAAAACAGATCATTGTTGAAGTTAAAGCTAATACGTTATCAATGGTGATGCTAATACAATTCGGTCATAAAATATTTCATTGAAAAGCACAAACTAAAAATATATATATAATAGGGGCACAGATAAAGTTAGCACATAACATGTAGGATGCAGCTTCGAAAAAAAAAACACCGGAAATAATGAAGTATAGGATTAAAAATTAAGTGAGTGTTTGATGGGTTGTCGAGGCCGGAAAAGCATGAGAAGTATGAAACACATGGTCGTTGCATCTCCGTGAAAGAAGCAAGCTTCAATGCTACGGGTGGCATGATGAGCAATGAGGAATCGATATGTAGTCAGCGAGAGCAGCAGCAGCCGTTCGTGATGGCTAAGGCTGGAACAGAAGCCCATTGAAGAGATAGATGCACACGTCTGTCTATAACCGCATGCCAACTTGTATGTTCCCATTCATTGCTTGTTGGTTTGGTTCAGATGAGCACAAAAGCTCTACAATTTAACAACTCATACTCATTGCTACTAATGAACGTGCTTACAAGTGTTGCTATGCTAGCCAATCGGTTTGGCTGGTTGCTAGCGATCGCGTTAAGCTGCGCCATTTAAAGTAGCTGTTTTTGCTTCAACGGTGAATATCTTTTTTCGGATGTTAGTTACGAACGCTAACAGCACTGTCGTCAATCGAATCGAACCTAGCCATCATTCGATTCGCAAATTGGAAAAGCACATCGTAAAGGATAGGCACAGTGCGTACAAATCGAATTTTTTGTTCAGCAAATAGCAAACTGAACAGCTTCAATTTATAAGTTCAGCAAGATCGCCGAAACCAAAACATGAAATTTGATGGCACGAGGAAGCCTTTCCTCATGAAAAAGCATTTGCTTTAAAACTAAATTGTTCATAGAGATCTTTGAATAAAACCTCTCTACCATAAATCCTCGAATTCGTACCTCACAAATGCAGCATCTCAGCTTACAAGAGGATACCTTATTTCTAGATAGAAACTGAATTTGTGAAAAGAAGGGAATGCTGACGCAAAGTGAAGTCTCTAAACGTGGAACTATATTCGATGGTGCAGGGCGTGGGGGGTGGTGAAGGGGGAGAGAAGGACTGAATTGAAGGTGAGCAATCGAACTCGATGGCTCACGATCTGCGCTAGTGACGCACAAGACTGGCTTATTTTAAATCCCCTGGCACAAAGCGTGAACTAATTTTTGATCTGCGAGATCAACAAGATAATATCGCAGTGAGGTTTTAAAGAAAGTCTAGCCGGACAAGTGGGAATACGCGCCAAGAGAATGGCGCAATATGCACTTGGACGATTTCATTCATCAGGCTTCATGCGTGTTAGAAAATAGGTCACAACAAGTAACAGACAAGATCTTGAAAACAGTTGATTCTAGTTAGGCGTACTCAGCATGATCAATAATCGCATGCATACTGTTTTCAAGTTTCTTACAACGATAAACAACTACCTCAACAAAGACGCTTTTCAGCCGAATATACGAAAAAAAATTGAAAATTGTTGACGCAGCCCTAGGCCGCAAGCTCTGCCATTCCCTTTAGTCGCTTTACGACGTCCGTTATTGGCGCAACCGTGTGAACAAATGTTAACCCAACGAAGAGTGCATATGTGTTTTAAGCATTTCACATCATTCGATTGTTTCGCACATTAGCAATGAGCGGCGAGAACATTGCAAGCATGGAACGTTTCCGTTCAACGATAGGGCTTTATTCAAAAGATGGACTTCTATATGAGAGAAGGGATTTCTTCTTGTTGAGGTGTTTCCCTTCAACAGTAGCTTTTATTCGAAAGGGCTTTGTTGAAGATGCACTAGAATTAAAGGGAATAGGAGATATGTGAGAATGGAGTTGGGTTACAAATGGAGAAAACAGCCAGATTTGCCGATGAAATGTCTGAGAACAACTAAGGCATATGCGTGTGAAGGACGGGCAAGATTCGTACTTTTAAAGTGCCTGATCAGAACGACCATTTTCACATGCTGCTCGCAAACAATTAAAATCTATATTTGAATTGATTTACCTCTCCTGAAATTCACCCAATGAAGACTCAGTTTCTGCGATATGAGTTTTCAAGTATGTGACCCGACCGATTGCAAAATGTCTGCAACTTTTTTTACTTATTTAGGAAAATATAATTACCCGCACGACAGATGAATCGTTTCGGAATTGAGTCTGCTAAGACTACACCCAACACGTTTCATAACTCGAACACTAGTAGCTTCTGAGGTTAAGCTACGAAGACATAGGCAGACAGACAGATGGGCTGGCAGACAGACGGACAGACAGGCGGGCGGACGGACGGGCGGGCAGACAGACAGACAGACGGGCAGACAGACGAACGGACGGACGGGCGAACAGACAAGCAGACATTTCAAAATACAAATTGCTAACGCACGTTTATGGGACGCATAAATACTGTCGTTAAGACTCACTGCATTAACGCAAAAGTGAATTTCCGAGACTTGTCTGAGCGCTGTATACGATGTTTGGTCTTCCGATTCTGCAATGCCCAACCAATAATAAATGACTGCATATATGCATAACTCTACAATCCTCATGTGATGACTCATTTGATAATTAAAATTTGCATACCTCTTCGAAGTAACTTTACTTGCAAACTGGATCACAGTTCTCGCAATCGTCCAGCACTTGCCTTTAAATAAACGTTATCATAGGATAATCACTTCCACCCACATGCACTTCTATAGACATTTTGTCCGTTTGTGCGTTAGATGACATAAATGAGTAATTATTCACAATGAGGGTGAAAGCATAGCAGGAATACGAGTGTGACATAACACAGAAAATTATAGCAAACGAAATTAAAACCGTCAAATGGTTTTTAGAATTTATTCATTTTCACCGATCAATCGATAATTATCAGGAGAGATGTCCGATTCATTGGAAAAATTTGACAGTTTTTTAAGATTCATCAGTTGCGCTGAAATTGGAAAAAGTTTGAGAGATTTTGCAGAGAATGGCATAGTATGTACATTGGTGACCCACTTGTCAAATTGGCAGGTGATGAAAATTCAAAGTTTGTCAGACTCAAGCGCTCATATGAATCTTCCATTAAGTAGAGTGTGCAACTCGACTGGTTGTTAAATGCTTTTCACTTCATTAAGAGGGTATAAGTTCTCTGGAGTTGATGAGCTGGTTAGGAAATGGGGTAGGAGATGATCACAGGCATCAGTTTATGCTAATCAAGTTTCATAATTTATTTAAGGGACTCCCAAAATTAACGAGCAGAAATGAACAGATGCAAAGATATATCCATGCGTATGCTGCCACAACGTTCTTTGCAAATTGCAATCTTTCCAAAGGGTACAAAGATTCATGTATATAATGGAGCTGAGGATGAATCCCAAAGGCGTTTGAATTTACTGATGTTGACATCACACTGATGCTCCGTTCTGTGGCCTATTATGCTCATTTCGAAAAATTACGAGAGGCGATGCGAAATCTTCGTGAACTCTTTCTTCATAGTGAAGAAACCTCAGTTTTGCAACCTTTAGTTGTTTTTTTTTAAACATTCTGAGTCACAAAGTATCGGCAAAAGAACATCAGTAATTACTGAATACTATATACTGGAACATAGATTTTAGTGAATGTTCTCCATAGTTAACGATTATGAACGTTGGAAAGACATATCGAAGTTTTGATTTGTGTATGTCACTTTTGATAATGATTGTGATGATTAAGTGATTCATTGGATATGACCCGAAATACCGATATGAGAAACTAATATGTACGGATCTGAAAAACGATTAATTTAAATGAGTTTAAGGACATCGTAAAGAAAGTGCTGAACACAACAGTTGCACTTTATAAGGCAATTGAACAAGGTAGAGGAGAATAAGCTTGTAGATGAATGCAGCGAATTGGGTTGTTCCAATTCCCTTTTCAATTGAGAAGGACAGCGAAAAGAGAACTCATTTTCAATTAGACACTTTTGAAATATTATTCGCTATTTTCTTCTTTTTTTTTAAACCGAAGAAGTTTAAAAATTTGGTGTTTATAAATTGAAATTTTGGAGCACTTGAAGATTTTAAATAAAATGAATTGTATTGAAAAAGAAAAAGAGAATTTAGATTGAGTATTCCCTCTCCCC
>JPKZ01001128.1:0-16675 GCA_000803305.1 Toxocara canis | reverse complement strand
ATTTTTTGGGGGGGGGGGGGGAGGGGAGGTGGAGGAAAGCAGAAACGCAGTTGTTACATTTTTGATGGGTATCGGAGCAAGTTGAAAGGTAGAAATTAATATTTGTGTATCCTTAGGTGCGTGACAGTTTCCTGGTGTAGCTACCATGTCGGCAGTGCACTAGAAGTAGGAAACGCTCGCTCTATGAGTAAGTCGTAATTTGCAATTTCATGACGTCATTGTTCATCCGATCGTCATTTAAGTGTTTTTTGCTAATAGTTTAACCACACATACTCTTAACTTTATTCTTGGCCAGTGATATAACCAAAAATACTCTTAAATTAAAGACGTGACCCAGAGCAGTTAGACGCTTTGGGTTTATGTCATTAAATTTTCATAATGCTTCCCTGAATTTTATTATCATTATTTTCTCTTTTTTTTTTCCAATTGGTTTCGTTAGGTTTCATTTTCATTTGGGTTCTTTTTTCAAAAAATATTCAAGAATAGTTCAGATCGTTAGGTTTCCGAAAAGAATTTTATCATTAAATTTTCATAACGAGTTTTCGGTTGCAATTTTCCGTTTAGAGTGATATCCATAAATTGCCACCAACAATTACGTCACTAAATTTTTTTGGAAAATTCATAAATTTTTCGTGGAAAGATAATATTGGTTTTTTATAAAAAGTTCTGTCAGTAAATTTGAAATTGATTCACGTAATTCATAATTCTTCGTGCATAATCGCATCGCTGCATAGTTTTTGCTGTCACTACTGCTTTTGTGATAAAAGTAGTTTCATTTCTGTCAGCGAGCGTTAGTTTCTTACGAGTTTTTTTCGAAAGATCCACAGTTGCTGAAAATTCATAGAAATAATTTCCCGCAGCAGATTATTTCTAACACCTCCCTTTCCGCTCTCTTTCCATTCCCTCCGCTTCTCCCATCTGTAAGAAGGACGACGGGGTATTTCTGGTATGTGATATGGAAACGGTGCGTGACAATGTTGGTATTTGTTCATAGTTGTATTGTGCACGAAATATTTCATCTTCAAGAGCATCACTTTAGCCGTACGTGGAAACCATATTCATCTATGGAAAAATTGAAACTGGTTTGAGCGCTACAGCTTCTCATTTCGCGCGTGTTCTGCATTTTCTACCTCTTGCTGTCTTTCTTACGCGTTCCTCCTCATTATTTCGTAATGATCAAATGAAAAATTTAAAGACTTATTTGAGAGGGGGAGGGATGAAGGGTTGGGGGATGGGTATTTGAGAGGGAGGGGGGATTGAAGAGTTGGGGAATAGGTATTCCGAGGGCGAGGGTTGATACTTATATGTGCTCAGTGGAACTGCGGGGTGTTTTCATTATTCGTATTTGTCATTTTCTGGGACGGGGTCCAAAGGTGAAATCCGAAAACGATTCAGTGGTTTTTTGTAAACGATATTCGCATACGGGAGTAGTTTACGTGGTGCACAAAAAGCGCCGCAATCGGCTTTTTTCGTTTTTCTTCCGTAGCAGCTGCTTGCTCATCCTGCCTGCCTTTGCTCATTCACTTCCAGTTCGTTTCATTTATCTCATCTTTTCTCCTGCTTATATATTTGTTATAATGCAATGATGCAGAGAAGGAATGCATCGAAAAGTAGTTGGAAGGAGGAGGGGGAGGGTGAAGAAGGGAGCTTACTGAACAAGGGGAAGGGTGGAGGGGTGAAGGTGAAGATGCGTATGTAGTTAGTTTGGTGACAGAATGTGTTTATCCTCATTCTGTGATTGTTATTCGAACACCGTCTTTTTATAGAATTCTATTCCATATAGATATTGAAATTAAGAGAGGAAAACATGGTTACAAGCGTGAACATGTACAAGCCAAGTTGGCTGTTTGCAGCCGAGACATTAGCAAGTTCCACCAAAGCATGACTGAAGCATTTTTTCGAGCTGAATTCATATAAGTTGCTTCTAGTATGATAATAAGGGAAGTCATAAAGCTTTAATTAATTAAGTTCATTTGCTACATTGTTTCTTAAATAAAAAGTGGCATGGCCAATGTTGATTCATTTTGTTTATTGAAACATTTCTGACGTTTTCAGTTTAATTTCGAATATCTAGAGTTTTAAATAAAAACATTCTATTTGGCACAGTAAATGTTAGTGCGATAAAAAGACTGAGTGCGCCTTCAAGACAGATAAATGGAAGAAGCATTTATCGTTTCTTAGAGCAGCAGTTAGTTGTTCATTACGCGACGATCATATATGCGCCACCCGTTCATTCTCCATCTTCATCTATATGTAAAATTTTGCGCTAATCTCGAAGACCTACATCAGTTTTGCGCAACACACTTTTGTGGACACATTCCCTTTCATCGTTCACCAGCAGAAAAGAAAAGAACCATATGGCGAAAGTTTTGCATACGTGTACATGTTCAGAAGCAGAAGTGGTTGTGCAACGTTTTTATTCTGTTGAATGGCAATGCGAGGGGAAAGGAAATGGGGAACGGAGATAGTCATATATGGTTCCCTGGTGCTTTATTGTAACTCTCATTCGCAAAAAGCCCAGTTGAACTTCTCCGTTCACTGGCAACAGCAAGAGAGAGTTTTCCGTTCATCGCTTATGTCTCTCTTGTCCGTCTTATGTCACGGATTGTCGTTTATATGCCCGTCGGGATTAGCCTTCAGCTCAGCGCCTTCCCTTTCTCATATGATATTTGTAAATGTTGAATTGGTTCGTAAGAGGAGGCAAATTTGGAAGCATTCTGCTTTGCTGAGAGTCGATCGAATTTCTAGTACTTTTGTTGCAGTACAAAAACTTTGTGGGAACGGTTATCGAAAAGCAGCACAGATATCTATAAAACCTTTTGTTGTGCGTCGAATCTTAGCGGTCAAAATTTGCTCGGCAGTTGAGCGTGGTTTCCAGTTACTTACTTGTCGCTAGCGTCGATCGGCCGACAGCTGTTGCTTTGTTCGACGATATGGCTGGCCTGCGCACATTTTTACCCGGCTCGAGGCGCACTCATAAGCTACTAAATTGGCTGGCTGCTTTTAGCCATTTCTGGCTGTACGAAAAGTTGTTCGTCTGATGCCTTCTTAGCCTACAGTGATTGCCGTACAATTTGGCCATGCGTCATTCATTCAGCGCTCGCATCAGGAACGACGGTTGTATAAAAGCAAGGTGTAATAAGTGCAGTACCGATTTCGGTTGTGTTCACCGCATTCATTCATGTTTTGGTATACGTCGCTTATCAGTCCGTGTTCAAGCAGATCATACATCTATCATTGTCAGTGTGAAATTTTTGTATCTAACAATCAGCGCGATATTGTTGCGAATTATGAAATTGTGCGGTCGGAAAGACTTCACATTCGTGAGAGGTCTCTCGGCTGTAACTGGATTGAGAAAACTTCTGAAAGAAGATCGAAGTGGGTTGAGTAGGTTGGGATGTTTTTGGTGGAGAGAGTATGTGTGTGTTTGAGGTGACTTTATAAGTGTAGTTGAGTGGTGGTGAGTGCGCGCCGCATTGTTAGGAGGAGTGAAGTAGTGTTGTATTTGTTTGCGTGCAATGAATCCTTTATTTGGTGCGTCTCTTTTTTTTCGTACTTGCAGCCTTCCCGCTGCGCTCTAAGAGACTTCAAGGCACTCGACATACATACACACACATTTGCGCGCTTCTTAAAGGACAGCTGCTACTTGGTTGCCTGTAGTGCGTTGTTTAACGTCTAAAAGGGGGTTAATCGCTGATAGCGTTTCTCTCCTTTTTTTTTGATTTCCACAATAAGATCAGTCGAAATCTTTCTGAGTACCGATAATTTTTTTTTTTTCGCGGAAGTGAGATGACCTTTTCTTTTAGTTTGCTCATTGTATTGCTCATCCTCTTTCATAAAGTAAAGCCGTGAAGTGCGTTCGTATGTTATTGCCTGCGCGAAAATCCGAATGAGAAGTGCTTTCATTGGAGGAGGGTTTTTGCACTGTCAATGGTCGAGTAACTATCGAGCGATATGCTTCTTCTACAAAAACTGTTTTGTGGTTGGAGGAGTTTTTCATGGCAACATGCCCTTGTGAGCCAAATTGACGTCGACTGGTATTGGTGGTTTAGAGGAAAGCCCTAATAGGTTTGTCGCCTACTTATTGTACTTTATCCGTTGCCAGGATAGCATATACTCGGGAAATCGTTCCATCTTATAGGCTAGGCTCAAGTCATAATTTCTTCTATGCATAAGTGGTTACGATACGTTTTTGTAAGTATGAAAAATGAGTCAGCCGGTGTTTTGTTATCAGCGCTCTAAATCAACTATCAAAGATAGTCGATAACATCAACAGTCGATGCTGTTCCTTTTTCCAACACCGCCAAACAGCCATAGCATCGTTGTCACTTCAGCGCTGTCTTTAGCTTTCGTCCTTTAGCATTTTTCTAGTGCGCTTTAGAAGATTCGCATTTGTAAAAGTGCGTAATGGCAAACCACATCGCATATCTGTAAATATCTTTTTTGTTCTTTTCAAAACCAGTTGCTTCACTAAAAGACAGCTGCAACAGTAAACATATAGAAGTTATTTGGTATTGTTATGCATTAGAGCCGTGATGCATTTTCGGGACGGCTTTTACTTTACCGAATACATGTATGTATATGAATGCGTTCATGCGTATACGCATGCCGCCAGCTAGCCTGTCCGTTAAGCTGAAGTAAGCAACTACCGAAGCTGGGGGTTGTAAAGTTGTTTGTAATAGTCTGGGCTCTTATGTTATTGTAGTCCGCCATAGAGTGGGACGGGGACCTTTGTAACGAGGCATCTCTAAAGGTTTGTCGAAGAGATAGAGAGAGAGAGGGGGTGGGGGGTGGAAAAGTTCGGTTTAGGGAAACGAAATGTGATCTCATTTTTCGTATCCGTAGATTGTTATAATATCCCAATTCCCATTAGCCGTATTTCTTTTCATGCTTCTGCATGATCTGTACAGCTCAGCGCATCGTAGAAGCGGTCTTGTACCAGCTGAAGAAAAAATACACTAAATAGTGAAGCTCGATAAGCTCGATGGAGAGATAGTTTTATTCTTGGCCAGTGATATAACCAAAAATACTCTTAAATTAAAGACGTGACCCAGAGCAGTTAGACGCTTTGGGTTTATGTCATTAAATTTTCATAATGCTTCCCTGAATTTTATTATCATTATTTTCTCTTTTTTTTTTCCAATTGGTTTCGTTAGGTTTCATTTTCATTTGGGTTCTTTTTTCAAAAAATATTCAAGAATAGTTCAGATCGTTAGGTTTCCGAAAAGAATTTTATCATTAAATTTTCATAACGAGTTTTCGGTTGCAATTTTCCGTTTAGAGTGATATCCATAAATTGCCACCAACAATTACGTCACTAAATTTTTTTGGAAAATTCATAAATTTTTCGTGGAAAGATAATATTGGTTTTTTATAAAAAGTTCTGTCAGTAAATTTGAAATTGATTCACGTAATTCATAATTCTTCGTGCATAATCGCATCGCTGCATAGTTTTTGCTGTCACTACTGCTTTTGTGATAAAAGTAGTTTCATTTCTGTCAGCGAGCGTTAGTTTCTTACGAGTTTTTTTCGAAAGATCCACAGTTGCTGAAAATTCATAGAAATAATTTCCCGCAGCAGATTATTTCTAACACCTCCCTTTCCGCTCTCTTTCCATTCCCTCCGCTTCTCCCATCTGTAAGAAGGACGACGGGGTATTTCTGGTATGTGATATGGAAACGGTGCGTGACAATGTTGGTATTTGTTCATAGTTGTATTGTGCACGAAATATTTCATCTTCAAGAGCATCACTTTAGCCGTACGTGGAAACCATATTCATCTATGGAAAAATTGAAACTGGTTTGAGCGCTACAGCTTCTCATTTCGCGCGTGTTCTGCATTTTCTACCTCTTGCTGTCTTTCTTACGCGTTCCTCCTCATTATTTCGTAATGATCAAATGAAAAATTTAAAGACTTATTTGAGAGGGGGAGGGATGAAGGGTTGGGGGATGGGTATTTGAGAGGGAGGGGGGATTGAAGAGTTGGGGAATAGGTATTCCGAGGGCGAGGGTTGATACTTATATGTGCTCAGTGGAACTGCGGGGTGTTTTCATTATTCGTATTTGTCATTTTCTGGGACGGGGTCCAAAGGTGAAATCCGAAAACGATTCAGTGGTTTTTTGTAAACGATATTCGCATACGGGAGTAGTTTACGTGGTGCACAAAAAGCGCCGCAATCGGCTTTTTTCGTTTTTCTTCCGTAGCAGCTGCTTGCTCATCCTGCCTGCCTTTGCTCATTCACTTCCAGTTCGTTTCATTTATCTCATCTTTTCTCCTGCTTATATATTTGTTATAATGCAATGATGCAGAGAAGGAATGCATCGAAAAGTAGTTGGAAGGAGGAGGGGGAGGGTGAAGAAGGGAGCTTACTGAACAAGGGGAAGGGTGGAGGGGTGAAGGTGAAGATGCGTATGTAGTTAGTTTGGTGACAGAATGTGTTTATCCTCATTCTGTGATTGTTATTCGAACACCGTCTTTTTATAGAATTCTATTCCATATAGATATTGAAATTAAGAGAGGAAAACATGGTTACAAGCGTGAACATGTACAAGCCAAGTTGGCTGTTTGCAGCCGAGACATTAGCAAGTTCCACCAAAGCATGACTGAAGCATTTTTTCGAGCTGAATTCATATAAGTTGCTTCTAGTATGATAATAAGGGAAGTCATAAAGCTTTAATTAATTAAGTTCATTTGCTACATTGTTTCTTAAATAAAAAGTGGCATGGCCAATGTTGATTCATTTTGTTTATTGAAACATTTCTGACGTTTTCAGTTTAATTTCGAATATCTAGAGTTTTAAATAAAAACATTCTATTTGGCACAGTAAATGTTAGTGCGATAAAAAGACTGAGTGCGCCTTCAAGACAGATAAATGGAAGAAGCATTTATCGTTTCTTAGAGCAGCAGTTAGTTGTTCATTACGCGACGATCATATATGCGCCACCCGTTCATTCTCCATCTTCATCTGTATGTAAAATTTTGCGCTAATCTCGAAGACCTACATCAGTTTTGCGCAACACACTTTTGTGGACACATTCCCTTTCATCGTTCACCAGCAGAAAAGAAAAGAACCATATGGCGAAAGTTTTGCATACGTGTACATGTTCAGAAGCAGAAGTGGTTGTGCAACGTTTTTATTCTGTTGAATGGCAATGCGAGGGGAAAGGAAAAGGGGAACGGAGATAGTCATATATGGTTCCCTTATGCTTTATTGTAACTCTCATTCGCAAAAAGCCCAGTTGAACTTCTCCGTTCACTGGCAACAGCAAGAGAGAGTTTTCCGTTCATCGCTTATGTCTCTCTTGTCCGTCTTATGTCACGGATTGTCGTTTATATGCCCGTCGGGATTAGCCTTCAGCTCAGCGCCTTCCCTTTCTCATATGATATTTGTAAATGTTGAATTGGTTCGTAAGAGGAGGCAAATTTGGAAGCATTCTGCTTTGCTGAGAGTCGATCGAATTTCTAGTACTTTTGTTGCAGTACAAAAACTTTGTGGGAACGGTTATCGAAAAGCAGCACAGATATCTATAAAACCTTTTGTTGTGCGTCGAATCTTAGCGGTCAAAATTTGCTCGGCAGTTGAGCGTGGTTTCCAGTTACTTACTTGTCGCTAGCGTCGATCGGCCGACAGCTGTTGCTTTGTTCGACGATATGGCTGGCCTGCGCACATTTTTACCCGGCTCGAGGCGCACTCATAAGCTACTAAATTGGCTGGCTGCTTTTAGCCATTTCTGGCTGTACGAAAAGTTGTTCGTCTGATGCCTTCTTAGCCTACAGTGATTGCCGTACAATTTGGCCATGCGTCATTCATTCAGCGCTCGCATCAGGAACGACGGTTGTATAAAAGCAAGGTGTAATAAGTGCAGTACCGATTTCGGTTGTGTTCACCGCATTCATTCATGTTTTGGTATACGTCGCTTATCAGTCCGTGTTCAAGCAGATCATACATCTATCATTGTCAGTGTGAAATTTTTGTATCTAACAATCAGCGCGATATTGTTGCGAATTATGAAATTGTGCGGTCGGAAAGACTTCACATTCGTGAGAGGTCTCTCGGCTGTAACTGGATTGAGAAAACTTCTGAAAGAAGATCGAAGTGGGTTGAGTAGGTTGGGATGTTTTTGGTGGAGAGAGTATGTGTGTGTTTGAGGTGACTTTATAAGTGTAGTTGAGTGGTGGTGAGTGCGCGCCGCATTGTTAGGAGGAGTGAAGTAGTGTTGTATTTGTTTGCGTGCAATGAATCCTTTATTTGGTGCGTCTCTTTTTTTTCGTACTTGCAGCCTTCCCGCTGCGCTCTAAGAGACTTCAAGGCACTCGACATACATACACACACATTTGCGCGCTTCTTAAAGGACAGCTGCTACTTGGTTGCCTGTAGTGCGTTGTTTAACGTCTAAAAGGGGGTTAATCGCTGATAGCGTTTCTCTCCTTTTTTTTTGATTTCCACAATAAGATCAGTCGAAATCTTTCTGAGTACCGATAATTTTTTTTTTTTCGCGGAAGTGAGATGACCTTTTCTTTTAGTTTGCTCATTGTATTGCTCATCCTCTTTCATAAAGTAAAGCCGTGAAGTGCGTTCGTATGTTATTGCCTGCGCGAAAATCCGAATGAGAAGTGCTTTCATTGGAGGAGGGTTTTTGCACTGTCAATGGTCGAGTAACTATCGAGCGATATGCTTCTTCTACAAAAACTGTTTTGTGGTTGGAGGAGTTTTTCATGGCAACATGCCCTTGTGAGCCAAATTGACGTCGACTGGTATTGGTGGTTTAGAGGAAAGCCCTAATAGGTTTGTCGCCTACTTATTGTACTTTATCCGTTGCCAGGATAGCATATACTCGGGAAATCGTTCCATCTTATAGGCTAGGCTCAAGTCATAATTTCTTCTATGCATAAGTGGTTACGATACGTTTTTGTAAGTATGAAAAATGAGTCAGCCGGTGTTTTGTTATCAGCGCTCTAAATCAACTATCAAAGATAGTCGATAACATCAACAGTCGATGCTGTTCCT
Organism: Toxocara canis; assembly: GCA_000803305.1. NCBI lineage: Eukaryota > Metazoa > Nematoda > Chromadorea > Rhabditida > Toxocaridae > Toxocara > Toxocara canis. The sequence goes on along the minus strand of JPKZ01001128.1, from coordinate 7,668 downwards.
TTTTCCAACACCGCCAAACAGCCATAGCATCGTTGTCACTTCAGCGCTGTCTTTAGCTTTCGTCCTTTAGCATTTTTCTAGTGCGCTTTAGAAGATTCGCATTTGTAAAAGTGCGTAATGGCAAACCACATCGCATATCTGTAAATATCTTTTTTGTTCTTTTCAAAACCAGTTGCTTCACTAAAAGACAGCTGCAACAGTAAACATATAGAAGTTATTTGGTATTGTTATGCATTAGAGCCGTGATGCATTTTCGGGACGGCTTTTACTTTACCGAATACATGTATGTATATGAATGCGTTCATGCGTATACGCATGCCGCCAGCTAGCCTGTCCGTTAAGCTGAAGTAAGCAACTACCGAAGCTGGGGGTTGTAAAGTTGTTTGTAATAGTCTGGGCTCTTATGTTATTGTAGTCCGCCATAGAGTGGGACGGGGACCTTTGTAACGAGGCATCTCTAAAGGTTTGTCGAAGAGATAGAGAGAGAGAGGGGGGGTGGGGTGGAAAAGTTCGGTTTAGGGAAACGAAATGTGATCTCATTTTTCGTATCCGTAGATTGTTATAATATCCCAATTCCCACGTATTTCTTTTCTTTTCATGCTTCTGCATGATCTGTACAGCTCAGCGCATCGTAGAAGCACGGGGGGGGGGGGGGGGAGAGGGAGGTGCGAGGTCAGACTGCCAAAAAAAGCCTTGTTCAGTTGAGCACTCGAAGGATTTGTTGTCATTTGGTTTTGAGAATTTCAAACAGAGGAATAGGGTGAAGAGGTCATAGTCTAAAATTCTCAATTTTTATTTCATGTAATCGCCAAACAGGTCTTGAAGTGTTTTGTAATTCATATTAGAACTTCATGCTGAGTGAAAGTTTTATATGCTCGAAGGGAATCTGTTTGAGGTTGTGGTATATTTGCAAAGGTGAAGAAATGCGTTGAGAGGGAGGGGGAGGGAGCGGGGGGAGGGGAGACGTTAGAGGCATTGTTGGGTCGAATGGGAACGGTTTGCGGATGTGTTAGTTAGCTCGGTCGAGATGAATATTGTGTGGTTGGTTAGTTGGTTGGTGGGTGCGTGCTGAGGGCGTTCGTTGGGCGATGAGGCTGCTCGTTTTATTTATTCGATTGAGTTCGCCGCCATTTGTCGACTAATTTTTTTCTTCCTCCCTTAAGGATTTGGCGAATGTTCAGTTGTTGTATTAGTGATTCGAGGGGGGGAGGACAGCTTTCGCAAGCTTCTAACTACTTGCGTAAAACAATACGTTTATTCAACTTGCCGAGCTGATGTGTGCAGCGCGAGCAGGAGAGCCGTCGAGTTGGGATTTTGGACTGACAATTGCTCTTTACAATCCGAAATGACTTTCTTTTTGTTCATGAACATGTCAAATTTTTGCTGACAAGTGGAATGGTGTTTTTTTTCTGCATTTTTTTTCCGCGCATGGTTTTCACTGCCCTGATATTTAGCAAGCCATATCACACGAACCCTGCGAAGTAGAGAAGGCTCAGTAGTGGTTGGTTGCATAAATCCCCCCTTCCCTCTTATTCCCGCTGCCCTAAATTTTAGGGGCCCTCCTTAATGGAAAGAGAGCGAGGTTAGATCATATGGAGTTGCACAAAAATATTTATTCTTCCAGGCTTTCTCAAAACTGCCCAAAACCTAGGTGGAAAGGGAGAAGAAGGAGAGAGATTACCCAATGGACCATCTAGTTTTGTGTCATAAAAGGATTCTGGGAAGGTTTTGTTGGCGATCTTTGTTCTGTTCCCTCATCTTCTTGGCGCCGTTATGGTCTCGTTTTCCTTCAATTTAATCACTATCTAAAGTTAACCTCTCTAAATAATGTTACGTGTTTCTGAACGTACCTGGACATTTCCCTTTCCACCCTAATATGTAGCTAATAAGCTGCTATTCAGTACTGTGAGGCCTAAATGTTTGCATGTTATGCTACTATTTGGCAGTTGGTTATTATTATTTATTTTTGGAGCTCAGTTCTTTATTATCATCCAAGTGCCATAGGCCAATAGTTTATGACGCGGAGCTGAGCGGCTTTTGCAGAGTTTGTTCTTTGTTTACTCTGCTTTTCAGAAATGCGTTGATTAAATGTCAGTGTTTCGCAGCCATGTTTTTACACTTTTAGATTCCTTGATTACTTCCTCTTGTTTCTTTTCAGTCTTTTTTTTTTGGCTTGCTGCCTTCTCTCAGTTCGCTTTACATGCTAAGCTAATGCTGTTTCCTTCGATCGGAGGGCGAAGTGTTGTGTCGTTAACTAGATGAGTCTATCCTAACACGGGAAGGCTTGTTGAATCCGCATTGAGCGGAAGAAGTATACCTTTTCAGAGTTAGGGTCTATATGAAATTGACTTGAAAGAGGTTTCGGGATTTCTCTAATTCTCCCTCCATTTCGTACTATTTCGTCCACTCTGTGACATTTGCATTGACCGTTTCTTGGCCTATTGTAATGAGTCAACGCTCGGTGAAATTCATTTCCAACCGAAAAATGCCCTTTCATAAGTAAAGTTTTCGTGTAATCTGAAGCTGCTCTTCGAAAAGGCGATTAGGCTCATCCTCAGTCGGCCATCGGAAATTAATTTTTTAACGGCCTCGTTCCGTCTCCTTCCATCCTCCCCCCTCCACCTTTCCTCTCTCCCGCTACCTCGACGGTAATGAAATTTTAACTTGTTTAGTGGATCGATTGAATGGAAACAACTAATGAAATCCGAGAGTCGAGCCTCAAAAGGTGTGTCCTTCGGAGGTTTTTGGGCATATGAGAAAATTTGAGAAGGTGAAGATAATTTCTGGAAACGCGCATCAGTTGCTTTTCCTAGGAACAAATCGCTGGCATCTATTTAGGAGGGAGGAGACTTTTTCTATCTGCAAAAAGCGGGAGTTTTCGGTGAATGGATTCTCCGTTCGAAATAATATCGGCAAACGTTTTCTTACTGCTGGTTCGTTTGGTTGGTGAAAGGTTTTTGCTTGATGTTTCTATTCTTCCTTCGGGTATAATGTTGAGTCTTTATTAAGTTTAGCATGATGCAAAATTTGCTAAACAATATTTTTAGCTTCTTCTCCTTTCCATTTTTTTTTTCGGGCGAGAAGGAAGGGATACGTCTATCACTTGTTGTGTTTAAGAATGGCTAGACATGTCCCTTAACTAGTTTTGCTTATGGGGCTAAGAAGAAACAGTGTTGGCTCTTTTGAAAACGAGTTTAGATTCGTACTCTCTTATCGACCCTGTCGATGTTCTTTAGCGTTTTAGTGCAAGCATATGGGTACCCTAGATCCACAGAACAACGAGCTCTTTTGCATCGTGTTGCACCGATGCTTCGGAATCCCGGTTCTCATTCGATCCGATCGTCTTCCTCTGATGCTTCAAATGTTCAGTCGATGACGTGCTATCGTGAAATATGCCTTCGAAGGAGTGGTATTAACGGTGTGTTATGTGGAGATCGTGCACAGCGTTCGGACTGGGGAGGGGAAAAAAGGGGAAGCTGAAAGTTTTCTGAACTTTCATTTCTCTAGAAGGATGCATTATGTGACAAAAATGTTCGCATTTTCGTCACGCAATGTGGCTAATTTCGTTGGCGAATCAACAAGTAGCATTTGATTTTTTAATGTATTGGGAAGCGATTCACCCCTTCCCGCTTCTGCGTATATATGTGCGTGCACATACTTATAAAGTGTTATGTACTGGGACATTGCGCGAAGGGTTTTCAATTTTCATTCAGAAACATTGATGCTTTATAGGTGCCATTTGAACTGCAATAATACTTCTTGAAAGAAAATGGAGGAGGCGCTTTTAGAAAACCCGCATAGACTCAAGCAGATCTTGGCATCTTAATATGGTTCACAAATTTGAAAAGAAAAAAACGATTCAACCTGACGTGGGCGACGTGTTCGTCTCTCATTTTTGCATATGCAAAAATACCAGAACTTTTTTTGTCGAATTTTTTTGGAATTTTCAAAACGACGATTATTAGACTCCGTAAAGGCAGGCTTGTTGCGTTTAGATCGTCACATAACGTTTGTGTGAGTTTGCAGCGCAGAAATTTAGGTACTGAACAGTTCTCGTCTTTTTTTTTTTGGGTTGTTGTCACCTGAATTTCGTATTGTAAATATGAGATTAAGTTCATGCTCATTGCTTCCCCATACTCACACTCTAGTCACCCAGTAATTAATTATGCCGTTGGTTATTTTCTTATCCGCAGGTAATCTCCTTCATCAGTTTTAGAGTGCGTAAGAGTTGCTTTCATGATCCGCGTGTATATTTGTCGCATGCCGTTTGAGTGGCACTTTTATTCGTAAAGGTGCCATGTAGGCCACGAATTATTTTAGTTGGTCGTCAACTTTGTGATTTTGCACTATCGCATTCAATCACCATTTATCACTCAGCGACGATCGTTTCTTTCGTTGTGTTTCCTTTGAAATGGTCGAATAGTTGAAACTGCGGTCAGATAACTTTGAAATTACCCTTTACATTTCGGAATACAGATGACAATTTTTCCAACGTTCTATAAAAATTAGCGTTGATGAGGTCAGGCCATTAACTTAGCTTAAGCAACTGACAACTGGTTTTAAAGCAACAATGTTTTCGAACAATCTAACGAAGAACAACACCATTACCTTAAGCGAATTTGACATACTGTAATTGGAATTAAAATACAGCCTGGAGCAGAAGCCCTTAAGCGTGAACAGGGATCTGCTCATCGCGAGGATCCCATCGAAAAACGGAATACTTGCAGTACGTTGGTTTGGGTCATCCAGTGTTGCTTCTGCAATGAAAGGAAGGAAGGGCTTCTGTTCGGGGCTGTACGATATGTTGACAGTTGACGGAAAGTAATAACCAAAGTGAGTTTAGAAAGGGAAGAGTGCTTGAAATTAGTCGTACGTTGTTGTAGAACGGGTTTTCTTTGATGTTGCTGTGCACTTAAACGCTAAACGTATGTTTCTTTTTCTCGTTGCTGTTGAAATGACGAGGTAGCGGCCGTTCTATGTATGTAACGTCGCCAACAATGCGTAGGCAATTCGTCTTTTTATATATCACCATTTCTATACGAACTCCTACGATCGCGCCCTATTTCAAAGTAAAAGTAGGCAAAGTAGTAGGGTCTCGATGTGCCGATGAAAGGATATAGGATGAATGCGTGCAGGATAGGTCTTAGATAAATTTTATTTAAGATGAGAGGACCTGATGTAGATAATTTTTAATTGGAATTGGAGGGGAAGGGATGGGAGGGGATGTAATGTGAGTTTGCGAGCAGAGTGGAAGAAAACTCGATAAAGTTGTAAGTAGGGGTAAATGATCAAATTTGTAGGCAAGGTGAACGGTGATCCGTATTAGGTTGAAAGCAAAATGGAGCGATTTTGGGTAAACTTTGAGCTGCTCTCGAAGAGCTTTCATTGATGAACAGATTACCGCGTTGATGGAAATATACAGATAATTACAATTATATGGGCCACAGAGTATGAGCGTCAGAGTAAGTTATAGAGTAAAAACATTTGGATTGTTTGCAAGCATGTGTTAGGATTGAACGGAAGGGGTTACTAGGAGTAGTTGTAACATTCCTCCCCGAGGGGGTGGGTAGGTAGGTGTGATGTTTTACGTCATCATTAAACGTTGTTGGTCAGCGTAGCATTTCTGCTAGTGCTAAATCGCTAATCGACACAAGAATTGTGTGATTGTATCAGTTGTTTCTTTTAAGGTTACGAGAGACTCTCATTTGGTCGGGAAAGTTTGCAAATAAGCTGCCGAAAATAATGCAAAGCTAAAGAAAAAAGCTCGCGAATTTTCTTTCTTATCTTCCATGTAGCTCTTGTCGTTTGCGTAGCTATTGCAGTTTATTCCTATTAACAGATGGTGTTTAAACGATTTAACATTTATTGCCAAAAGTGCATCATATTGTCACCAGTAAAACCCTTCTCAGAGGTCGCTTGCCGAACACGTTCTCCCGATCACTTGCTAATCATGTCGAGAAAAATAACTCCTTCAAAAATGCAACGGTCTTCCGTTCTAGAAAAATGATAGTTCTCAGAGACAAAGAAATAGCACATTTTTAGATATAGCTAACACTTCGTACAGTCAGTTTCAGAAAGAGATGAATATTATTACCTGCGGCGGCTTTAATTTAATACATTGCGTTTTTGTCTGCGAAATGAAATTGTCAACGTGGCGATCAGAAATCGAAAATTGTGCACTTCAGCGCAGTTTTACCTTCTTGGATGGAAGCGTTGTAATAAATAATTTGGGGAACTTTTGATAGCCGCTTTCTGCGCTAAAGGAAAACTGTCCCTGTTGCGAAGTGAAATTCGATTAAGACTTGAATAAGCCTATATTTTCGTGAATTGAGTGCCCAGAATTCCTTTTCTTGTGGTTTTGATAGAAGTAAATACCTTGTGGTATGTGTTCGGTGGGGCTTATATTCAGTGCAGTACGGTGCATTACTTCAACATGCCAGTGTAGGGCTTCATTTGTGCAGCACAGCTGCAAGGGTAAGGTTTGGTTGTTTTTTTTTTTAAATTCATAGAGCATGCCTTAAGATCTGTGCGAGATTTCATGAAGGAAAGGGAAATGCATAAGAGAAATATGAAATTTGAGAAGAGGGAGTGGTCTATTGTAGGGAGGGGAAATATGCCGTCGGCATCGTAAACGACTCTTTCGCTCACTCTGACCGCTCGATGTTTGCTTTCATGAAGTGAATTGCTGGGGCGCTGCTATTGGATGGCTGGTTATTCGCTGACGAAATGGACTCTCTAATTCATAGAGTGCTATATGCCTCATAAACGACTTTCTTCCTGCCTTTACTTTCGGCGTGCTGTAATGAATAGATTGAAGAAATGCACACAAAGCACCTATATATTAAAAATTTGTAGGTGCTTTAGGCTTCTTAAAAGTTGTAGATGCTTTACTTGTATATAATTTTTGGGACTTGTTTAGTATAACATACAGTACCATTTTTTTCAACAGGAGGAATGCCTGATCATCTATGTTAAAGGCTGTGCCATCCGATCGCTCCAAGCGCTATCCGTTTTGTAGTTCGTATTGTTCAGATTTTCAGCTCGAAGCAATCGTTTTTGCATTCTTTTCTAACACCACGATGTCCATTTGAAGGTGTAGCGCATAAATGAGCGAAAAGTATCGGTTGCATACGAGAGAGCGAGCATTTTGTTGGTGAAGTATTCATATTTGTTGAATCAGATTCGGAATTGTCGATCGCTTTGAAAAGTTTTTGGTAAAAAAGTGTCATTAGCTAGGTTTAGGTTGTTGCTGATGACAGCTTTCAAAACTTGAAAGCGATATCGTTAGCTGAATTTGGTTGCTCGATGACCATTTTCAAAAGAAGTTTCGTAAAAGAGGTGTTTTATCTGTGCTTAGAGGATATTTATTTATTCATTGTTGGCTTCCGTTCGTGCTCATCACTCATTTCGTGCTGCGTGCGGATGGAAATTAGGTGCGAGTGAGATAGATAGATAGATGATTGTTGGACAGAGATAAGTTATGCGTGCGATGTGCGCGAAAATTTATTCGTGTGAGTAGTTGCGTGGCCATTGCGCACTTTTCAAGAACTGTCGTATCTACCTACGTTCAGCCGCCGTTGATAAACCAGCGCAATCCTACTAATTGTCGTGTGCCCCATTCATGCTATTTTGCGTAGATAGCTATGTCTTCTACCTCCCCTTCCACCC
>JPKZ01001125.1:339509-360452 GCA_000803305.1 Toxocara canis | reverse complement strand
TACGAACAGATACGGCGATAAGTCACCGTCATAATGCGCATCGCAAGTAAAAATTTGCAAAGTATATGAGAAAGGATGAAACCAAATAGCCGTAGTGATGGACCTTCCACTACAATGAGGGTTAAACGATTCCTTGCCATCATCAGAGGCACTGCTGTGCAAATATCTTACTTATTTAACTTAAGCCATGGAAACCTCTTGTTTCTCACTCGAAGGAGGAACTGCGGTTGTTCAGGAAACGAAACTGAATGCAACGGGGGAAGGGGGGAGGGATGTGCCGTCAGTGAGAGATTAGGTAACGGAAAACTCCATGGTAACGTCGAGGAACTGCTCCCCACTAGTGTTCGCATCGGAAAAGAGATATTTGCAATACAGCGGTTCGTACTCTGAAAGCGTTAAGCAGCTCGGCAAAGATCGAGCTGTTTTTAAAAACGTGGAATCAACCGAATTAGTAAGAGGTAATTCAGAGACGCTAGCAGCGTCATTCATACGAAACGATAAGTTCTAAGCATTCTCGTAGCTATCGACCAGGAGGAATAGCTGCATCGAAGAAGTCTCTTGCGTTTCAATCTACTTGTCGCGCTGTTATATGGCGATTTTTGCCGGAACGCGAGCGTATCAGAATTTAGTCGTGGATGGAACGGCATGATGCAAAAAATTCGAAGAATTGCTTCCCTGGGGAGAACGAAACCTCCGCGGCGCATTCTTTTGAGAGTGAGAGTTATTTTCAACATTTCTGGTAGAAGCTGTTCCTGGGCGATCGTCGCCAATCTCCTAGTCGAAAAATCGAAGCATCAAGCAGAACAGATGTGATAACGTTTACATTGTGAGACAGTCGATCCGTAATAAGTTTAACAGTTGCTAAACCTGCCAGGATACGCAAATAACAAGAAAGGACAGAGGATGAGATCGCTCCTTGTCTCCCTCTACCTCACCCACCCTAGTGGATAACGTCATGGAGAGCGGCATTCCTAGATTCTGGAAAATAGCTAATGGTGGTTCAATGCCAATATAACTAACAGCAGCGGAAGCAAGATTTAAACTGAATGAAAGGCTGGGGGAAAGCTGGAATAAGCTGCAAGACGGTCAGCAGCTGGCATTGAGAACTGCGATAAGAGAAAACACTAGAGGGCGATAGCATCAACGAATCGCTACTCCGCTGTAATGGTTGCTGCAAGCTGACGACGAATAACATGAGTCATTCGTCTCGCAGGAGCAGACCGTCGGCTAAATCAATTCGTCAAGTGAGTCGAACGAAAAGATGCATAATAATCTCCATTTATATCATATTGTATCCCCGGCGAGGCATGTTTCGTTACGAGTAATATCATATAACAAACACAACCCTAACTATCTGTTTTATCAGATAGAAATGGGGTGCAACCATTGATGAGTAATATATTGAAAGCAAGGCAGTCTTTAAACTGTCACTGGAATATATCAGAAACAAAAAGAAAGAAAGATAAAGCAAGCAGATCAATAAGTTTATTGTTAAAACGCTATAACAAGCTAATAAACGAGCAATCAAGTGAGTGTATCCCCACACAGTCAATAAACCTTGGACTGTAAGTGATGAAAACCGCAACTTCTCATCGACAAACCTTACTAGTTCGCGGCCGAAAATATAGATGTTTTGCGTTTTGCGAGAGGCTGCAAAATTTGAAAATTAACACGGCTTTAAGATGCATTGGATTATACTATGACATAAAAGACCACTGGAATCGATGGTTGGAGTGCTTAGTCATTCTATGGTGGCGAAACTGGTCAGCTGTACGTTCGATTGCAGAGAATGACATCATTTTTTTGGATAATTGTCATAAACTGAAGAGAATGTATATTAAGTCAGATCGTCAACGGCAGCTGGTGTTTGTGTAATTGGGTGACATCCAGATTTAGACGACTCCCATATAAATTAGATTCTTGATAATTTTGAACTGATGAAAGTTTAGACGGCTGTACTTTCCTCATTTTAACAATCCCATCTAATCTACGAGTGCTTCAATTACCACTTGACCTCTACAACCGTATTGGAACTTTTTTTACAGAACGCGGAGCACGCGGGATTTTGCTGTGAACAACTTAGGCGGTCTTGCCCTCACTGGAATATTATTTTTCTGCTTGTTTTAACATTAGTGTCTAATAGAAAGTTGTCTAGTGATGGTTTGGATGAAGACTTCCATGGGTACGCGGATCAGCCACACTTCAGTGTGGCCCTGTGGCCTAATGGATAAGGCGTCGCCCTCCGGAGGCGAAGACTGCAGGTTCGAGTCCTGCCTGGGTCGCAAGTTTTGTTAGGGGTGCTAAAGTTTCCCGCTAATCCAGTAAATCGAACTTTGCGAATGAGAATGATGGGGAGCATCAGCAAAGCGGATGAGCAGTGTTGATCTCCTTGAAATAACAGGATGAAATGCGATAACACATGCATGCGTGGTGGTAACCAACGCGTAATGGAGTGGCTTCATAAGCACAGACGAGAAAACGTGTTCGAAGTGCTGGTTGGAAATCCGCACGTGGGACTTATCAGAAATACTTTTCCCAGCGATATCCGTTATTCTGCTTATCCGTAATGCTATCGGATTAACTGGATTCCAAATTCTTGACTTGCGCAATTAAGCAAATACGTATCTCCTGGAATGCTTACGCAGGTTAAAGCTTTGCACAAAACGCTAGCGAAAATTTGCGAAGCTGGTGCTTTCTCACCTTCGAACTAAACTAAAAGTTTTTATGGGATAAAAAGTTTTTCCCTCGAAGGAGGCATAATTATGTTATCCTATCAATTCTTGACGAAGTATCAACAACTCCACTTGTACATTATCCACGTAATGCGCCGTATGATATTACAAAATTCGTATAATTCAGTGCTTGTAGCTTAAGAGCATTGTATTATTAACGTTTATCATTTCTCTTTTTCGTTCCTCAGTCAATCGATAAAGTCATCCATCAACGACCGCTTGATTCGAAATATTTGGTTGCCTCCGATGATGCTAGAAAACGGTTAGCGGAAATTTCCATGAGAAAATATCCTTCATGCAATTCAGCAACCTCTAAAAACTTCTAATTCGACGTTTCGTTTGAGATTACATGGAAAGTAATCAAAACGTATTCTCCAATCTGCAGATTGTTTTCAATATGCAATATGCCATTCGTTACTCCGTCAACATCGCTTTCGCTTTAATCACCGCTTCTAAGAAACGTGTGCACGTTCATACCTATGAAGCAATTTAAACGGCGAGAGGTTCGTACACAGTCAGCGATTACACAAGCACAGCCTCAGCGACCAAGCGCACTGAATCGTATTTAGCGACATTGGCAGTTGTTCAATGCGCGTTATCGACCCACAGTAACTCTCAGCTGGATACGATGTGGTCAGCCGTCCATATAGTTTAACTTTCATAAAAGTGAATCGATCAAGGTTATGTTGTTGCGATGTGAGGGAGCATGACAACATGTACCTTTTGGAGACCCACCAGTCAAACTAACTGTAGCAGAAAAAAAATAATCTTTCCCTTTTGAAAGAAGCGATCGGCTTGTGTTCTGCTATGTTCTCGTATATAGATGAGCCAAATTATGAACTGATGCAGAGAATATATATATATATATGTATATATGTATATATATATATATACATATATATATATATATATATATATGTATATATAATGTATGTCGATAAGAACAGATTAAAGCAGGCCCAAATAGCGCCGAGTAACGGCTCAATTCCTCACTGACACGTTTCATAAATAGCGATCGAATTCTCGTATCACAAAGGATTCGAAAAGGGAGCGCGAAATCTGAACAAAAAAACAACCGGCCTGATCATGGGCTCGTCCGCTTGTGCCCGTTACTTCAGTCCAAAGTTTCTTCTCGCCCCAAGTTTGTCCTTCGCTTGGTACTGTGGGCTCGCCTCCCGTCGGACCTCAAACTCGGGTAATTAAACCAACTCGTTATGCCACGTGAGGGCGAACAACATCATAACAAAATCTGTAATACGAATATCTCGTTACAAACAAAAAACACCAAGAGTGAAGCGATGCATAAAACAACAATAAACACAACACACCAAAGGACAGCAACGCGATGCAATTAAAATAATAATCAACACAAGTGGCTATCTACAACGTAAACGATAACGACACACTGCAAAAACAATGAACAAATGAAAATCGAAAGGGGCCGTCGCACAGCTTTGCAAGGGCCCCTATGTCCTCTAATGTAGCCCTCACAGACAGTGGCTAAGCCAGGCATGTCGCCTCGGTGAGGCGATGAGGAAAGAGATGAAGAAATTTTTCGTTGGCTTGGCCCACTACCCATTGGCGCCAACTTCCCGCACTGAACCAGAGCCCCTTTCGCGCCATTTCGACTTTCTTCGCGAATCTTCGCGACACTAACCACTTTCAGAAGCGCTCGCAATTGATGAAATTTCAGATTTTATTCAGCTCGACGGCTAACGATTCGTTTTTCTGCTACCGAAACGATTGAAGATGCACTCCGTAAAATGCCTGCAAATTTTTACCTCTCATGATGGAACATAAGTACTTCCGGGTTGGTGAATCATATGAAGTTTGAGATAACAGGTAGATCATGAACTACGCCTTAGGTTGTGATTCTGATTTTACCGTAGCTTCTCTTGTCACTTAATCGCAGTTTGTTAACTTTGAAGAATCTGTTTTAGAGCTAATTTGGCCGCTATGTAATCTTCTATTTCCCTGGCGTTTCGGAATTGATTCCTTTTCAAAGATCGCACAACGATGCAGGTGCACATACGATATCCTACCAAAGCTCAGAGCTAACTTCAATGATTCCCAAGATGATAGTGCCGCCTTGACAGGCAGACACATGCAGACACAAGTATATATGTAGTGCTGAACATCGTGTATTTGCAAAAGTGCATGAAAAAGTCTTATGGAAGATTTGTAAGAGCAGTCGGCTCCGCTGGAATGCCATTTTTAATTATTTAAAGGAAGTTCGTGAAACCACCTGATGCGCTGAGGAGAGAGACCAAAGCGTATGTTTTATGAACCACTTGAAAAGCATTCCCACATGCTTTTTACCGATACTTATAATCCGCGAATGGTAACTTCGCGCCAATGAATTTTTAGCAGTTCATCATGTTCTTCCACTTACTTTATCGGCGTATTTGTGAATAATCGAGCTGCAATGAGCTACGACTTATTGCGGTCTGTGTACTGAAAGCCGTTTTTTATGTTTATGTAAATTTATATGTCTCACGTTGACACGACAGCATGAAATTTGCATTTTGAATTTAGGTTCGCAATATATACCTTCCGAAGGCTTAGTCGTATACGAAGAAGATATGACGAGAAGGTGGAAGCTCCCTTTAGGGAGGAATAGCATTTTGCTCGTGGCGTCTGTTTTGCTGGTTGCGTCATTTTTGTGCTGGAATGCCATCATTATAGTCCTAAAGGTAAACGAACTTTTAGAGACGTTATGGATGGCTTTTTCTGTTAGAACCAAGAGGGAATTCCATTTTGTCCTTTCCGGGCCTATTGTGTTTTCGGAGTTTGATCAAGGCAGTTTGACCTTTCCGAATTTTGCTCAAGTGACGTAGAAAGCACTCTCGGTGCAAGGGGATATTTGAAATAGTATTTACCGGTGAACGGAAATGGAGACCCAATAATGCGCTTACGAAGGGAGGAGGGAGGTAGGATAACTAAGTAAAACTAAGCACGGTTTCTGCTTACTCAATGAGTGAATTCATTTGTGTGAGATCTGTTGATCGACTGTTCGGCGATCACGTAGATAGGTATAAAGCCATGAATACTGCTGCGTAAATCAGCTGCAACTGATTACTATCCAATGTGCCACATTCTTTCAGTTTGGAGCAGTGATGTGTTTAAACGTTGCATTGTTCGGAACTCTTTGGTTGACAACCTGCTCAGTTAGCGTACCGCGTTTTCAGAAAAGCACAGAAAAAAGGACGATTCCTGCTGAATGTATGTGTCAATTTGGCGGAAAAGAGTACGATTTCTGCTACAGATTACCAGAAAATTTGTCGGTGCGAGGAAAGAGGATGAGCTGTGCGAGTGCTCCAATTCTACACGATCTCGGCTTGCTCCGTAAGTCAAAACATTGCAATTGGCGGCCTAGTCGACACATCGCAAAAATGTAACAGTAGACGGGGATCATAGTAAATGCGAAATAGGTTATTGTTGAAGGTTAGTTTTAGCTTCCCTATAAGCGTCTCGCCGCCATGTGTGATTTGAGGTTATCTATTCTACGGCATAATGCAGAGCCTTACTAAACTACTTTAGACGGTTACGCATTAAAATAAACCCTCTCCAAAATTACTGGAAAAGCTTAACATACCCTCAGCAAGGCAGAATTTTTTTTCACAAAAAATAAGTGTGAGGTTGCAATTTTAAAGATAATTTTAAGCGAAATCGCCCCCTCTTTCAAGTGACTCCATTTTCTTTTCTCCTGCATCTGGCAGTGCGGCAGTGCTACATTTAATTTTTGCAGCTCTAGGCAAAGGCGACGAGAGGAAGTTGAACAGGCACTTTTCATGACTCTGCCCTCATTTTAAATAGCGACTCCAGTCATGAAAAGTTTTGGAAAAACCAACGAGAATCTCTCAAATAGAATTGGTGCGCTTTGGATGGCTGTAGTACGCCTTCAGTTTTATTGCAGAAGAAGATTCCAACGAATATTTGGATTTGCGACGCGACAAAATGCCCCAACCGGTGATGGTGACTGCTTTTTCGGAAAACCATTGGGAAGAAGGGAAACGACTGGTAAGCATGACGGTTGATTTAAATACTGCACGGCCAAACTCGAAAGTTTGGTGCATATCATTGTTTGTGATTATTTGATATTTAGCTACGGCGACGCAGTAGTGGTCAATTTTGATTATAACTGCACGATATCAGAGATTTAGCAATAATCGCTGACAATCTTAGCGAACTTAGGAACAATGCCTCAGCCACTTGCAAATACGAAGCATGCTTCGAGCTCAGAGTGAGGCCATTTGCGAGCAAGCGATTAGCTATTGAGATAAATGCAATCTCTAATTAATCTAAGGCAGATATGAGAATTGAATGTTTTGACTAGCTTGGGTCGGCATTGTAACAGCTAACGGTGATAGTGTCGTAGGCGTCCCACAGCGAAACCCAGAGGCCTGTTGAGTTTTCAGCGTGTAGTATAAATGCTTATTTGTGAACATTTTTTCGAAAGGAAAATAAGAGTGGGTGGTTGGAGACATAAATATTCGTTTAGAAGTTTCCGGTTACTCGGATTCTTGAGATTTGATGTGCAGCTGTGATCGTTAAAACTCCATGCTGTAAATTTGTGAGCCTCACTTTGATTGCAAATAGCAATGGTAACGGACTAGGCTTCCAAGTCTATAATTCGTTTGTTTTTTCTTGACCTTATATGAGGCTATTCGGAGTTATACTAAATTTCTGCTCTCTCTAAATCGCTTTCCAGCCTTTGTCGATCATATTACACATTCCCAAAAATCGTGTCTGATCGCTCTCTTGATGCTTGTTTACGTAAGAATACAGAATTTTCAACCGTTCGAAATTCACTTGACAGCTGATAGATCAAGGTGAGGAACGTTGTGTTCATATTTCAGCGTTCGGTGACGTACTAACCTTGGGCAGTTACGACCATATCGAGGAGAATTCTTTGGTTCTCATTTCGGATTACTTGTGGGAAACGTTATCGTTGGCGCTTCCCTTCTCGGATTGCTCGGGGGCGATTGCGCCATTTTTGGAGCTTTCACGTGTGCGCTCACTGCCAAGGCTTCCCCCTTCTTTGCTCCCCTTCCTCTCTTTCTTCTTCGAAGTTCTGCTTCTCCCCAGCTTGCTCGCGCGATCTAAAAATGGTTTGTTCGAGACTAACAAATTTTAGATATCGACGATACAACGTTTATGGCCACAGCAGCTTTTGATTGTATATGATCTTGGTCTAGACGAATCAACCGCACGATTCGTGCGCAAACTGTGCAACGTAGAATATCGCAAATTCGACTATATGAGATATCCTCCGTACGTGCGACGACTATCGCATTACCGATGGAAGCCCATCCTCATCGCGGTATATACGCATTTCAACCGTGCTTCGCCAAAA
This sequence comes from Toxocara canis, assembly GCA_000803305.1. Classification (NCBI taxonomy): domain Eukaryota; kingdom Metazoa; phylum Nematoda; class Chromadorea; order Rhabditida; family Toxocaridae; genus Toxocara; species Toxocara canis. The sequence continues at coordinate 352,364 of JPKZ01001125.1, read as the reverse complement.
GCCCTTCCACTGAGAATTGTACAGCAAAAAAATTCGAAATTTTGGAGAATTACATAAAACTTTTAAGCCTGAAACGTATGAAGTTCACTTTTTAGATGCTTCTGGGATTAGTCAAAAGGGTCTATTACGTAAAATGAGAGATTTTAGAAAATAGCTCGAAATTCCTCGAAAATTGCTATTGGCTGTACATGCACACTTCCTACAGCCATTTCATTTGCTACGTTCACTTTTCTGTAAGAAGTCATCTGCAATCATTTACCCTCCTGTAGTATATATGTTGAATGCTCTCATAATAAACGTAAAGGCTGCCTGACAGTTTTTCCAAATTTTGGCGCGATTCTTGTATTACTCGTCGTTTCTCTTCTAAATGTTGGTCTCTCGGTCTTCTCTCTATCATATCTCCCCATTAAAAGTCGATCGATGCGCAACAACCATTCCTTGCGGCCAATGAAAAACTGACCATGAAGAAGGTTGTTGTTTCTCCTTTTTCTTAGACGCTTTCGGAACGATCTATGCCTTGTAACCACTTTCTGGTTATGCGCCTTGCGTAGAGTACTTGATAAGTTGAGTGTATTTTTGCTCATAATGCCACAGCAAATATTTGCAGCGTTCACGTGCAGTGCTTTAGCTGCTACTATGTGCGTAAGTGATGTTGTCTGGCATATATTAACCGTCATTCCGATCAGACCTAAAATTGAAACTACGAACCATGGGCCTTGACATCCTCAAACAAGAATTGGCTTCTGACCATAAATGGGCGTGCCCGAATTTTGGATTGATGGAATACTTTTGAAAAAATGTTGCCATAAGAATAGGCATTTGTATTGGAGCTGTGAAATCTCGGTGCAAATAACGGAAGTTGTTTGTTGGAAGTATGTTAGTATAATAGAAGTTATATGTTCTTCTTGGTGCATTTCTGATGGCAAAACGATTACTGCGCAATTTCCATTTCAATTTTCGTTCAGAAAACAAACTTATTGAAAAAAGGTCAAATAATGCGCAACGACCAGTGCTCCATGTCTGCTGTTTTCTCCATAGAACTTTCGGCAGTTATTTGCCATCCTCCATGCCATCGTAAAGCGCGTTTTATCTCATAAGGTATGGTCATCAACCGTTACATTACCCAAATTAATGAGGAATACCGCTCTCCCACCGGCAACGGCATTGTTGGTTGCAGTAAGAGCTTTGAAAGTTTTGATTACAGTAACCAGTAACTGCCGGTCGGGATGGCGGCATTTCTAAGTAGCAAATGAACACTTTGGGTACGTGCCGCCTTCGCCAGACGTGGTTATTTTGATGTCTGCGTGCCTGCATTGAGCACCCTTTAATGTTGTTTGAGCAGATGACTGCAAAATCTGCCTTAGTGGCTTGCTTTCACATTGCTGTGTTCATTGTTCTTAATGGCTTTTCTACTACATCCTGTATAATCTGGAACAGGCTTCCTCCGCTTGACATAATCCTATCCTTGGATCCATCACTTCAGCACATCGAAAGCTAGCCTGGTTGCAGCTGTCCACTTGTTTCAACAAGGACAACGGGACACTTCGCTAAACAATTCCATCGTAAAATTTCCGCCCGACAGAAGCATGGAAAGCCTCGGCATTTATATGGTCCCATCCTGAGTGAACCATTTTTCTCAGGAATCTGCAAACTTTATCGCCTCCGCCTCCGGGGCTCTGTTCGATGTGATACGGTTAATGAAATTTTGACACATCTTTTTGAAATTTTAGGAGACATTAGATCAGTTCGGTTCAATATGGTACATGGACACCAGCATCGTGATGGATAAGAGCAATCTGGAGCATATCTACGACCTTGTTCGATGCAAGAGGTAAAAGCAAAGCAATCCTTTTATCATCAATCTATTGTCGTGGCTCCATTTGCCATGTGCATTGCAAACTGCAGCTGTGCTGTCGAACACGTAGCATAGGATGATGATGCTATGTGAATGGTTTCTGTACATCAGTGTGAGTACGTTGTGAACCGTCTCCGATCGTCCACTGAGTTTCTTAAGCATGGCGAAGACAGTGAATAAGAGGCGATACACGGCAGCGAATAGTGTATGAGAAGCGGTATACGGCAGCGAATATTTACAGCACGGAGACAACTGTAGGGGCAACCTTCCCGCTTTTATGAAAACAGAGAACTGGCTAGGCGGGTACGAATCGTCCCCACCGCTAGGCGAGCACGATGCATCCCCGTCCTTACCAAACAAAAACACAAAAAAGAGCGCAAAGCAATGTGGTACATATGTACACACAGCACAAAACTCAATTTTCGTTCAGAAAACAAACTTATTGAAAAAAGGTCAAATAATGCGCAACGACCAGTGCTCCATGTCTGCTGTTTTCTCCATAGAACTTTCGGCAGTTATTTGCCATCCTCCATGCCATCGTAAAGCGCGTTTTATCTCATAAGGTATGGTCATCAACCGTTACATTACCCAAATTAATGAGGAATACCGCTCTCCCACCGGCAACGGCATTGTTGGTTGCAGTAAGAGCTTTGAAAGTTTTGATTACAGTAACCAGTAACTGCCGGTCGGGATGGCGGCATTTCTAAGTAGCAAATGAACACTTTGGGTACGTGCCGCCTTCGCCAGACGTGGTTATTTTGATGTCTGCGTGCCTGCATTGAGCACCCTTTAATGTTGTTTGAGCAGATGACTGCAAAATCTGCCTTAGTGGCTTGCTTTCACATTGCTGTGTTCATTGTTCTTAATGGCTTTTCTACTACATCCTGTATAATCTGGAACAGGCTTCCTCCGCTTGACATAATCCTATCCTTGGATCCATCACTTCAGCACATCGAAAGCTAGCCTGGTTGCAGCTGTCCACTTGTTTCAACAAGGACAACGGGACACTTCGCTAAACAATTCCATCGTAAAATTTCCGCCCGACAGAAGCATGGAAAGCCTCGGCATTTATATGGTCCCATCCTGAGTGAACCATTTTTCTCAGGAATCTGCAAACTTTATCGCCTCCGCCTCCGGGGCTCTGTTCGATGTGATACGGTTAATGAAATTTTGACACATCTTTTTGAAATTTTAGGAGACATTAGATCAGTTCGGTTCAATATGGTACATGGACACCAGCATCGTGATGGATAAGAGCAATCTGGAGCATATCTACGACCTTGTTCGATGCAAGAGGTAAAAGCAAAGCAATCCTTTTATCATCAATCTATTGTCGTGGCTCCATTTGCCATGTGCATTGCAAACTGCAGCTGTGCTGTCGAACACGTAGCATAGGATGATGATGCTATGTGAATGGTTTCTGTACATCAGTGTGAGTACGTTGTGAACCGTCTCCGATCGTCCACTGAGTTTCTTAAGCATGGCGAAGACAGTGAATAAGAGGCGATACACGGCAGCGAATAGTGTATGAGAAGCGGTATACGGCAGCGAATATTTACAGCACGGAGACAACTGTAGGGGCAACCTTCCCGCTTTTATGAAAACAGAGAACTGGCTAGGCGGGTACGAATCGTCCCCACCGCTAGGCGAGCACGATGCATCCCCGTCCTTACCAAACAAAAACACAAAAAAGAGCGCAAAGCAATGTGGTACATATGTACACACAGCACAAAACCGTATCTCAATAGCCACAAAGGGAAACGTGAAAACGAAACGCAGATGGTGGGAACCGTATCACAATTACCAATGTGTGCTGGCATATGTTTACGTGCTAACGAATTGGCCAGCTGGATATGCGCTGATTTGCAAGAAGGACAGTTTTTGCAACATATGTTATGACCAACAGAAACGAAAGGAACGGAAAGGGCGAACGGAAGGACAAATCCTTGCTTATTATTTGTTCTTCACATTCGAGATATCATTGTGATCACATATTTCATCTTTCGAATGTTCGCGATACCAGATGTTTTATAAATATCTTCTCTTCCCTCAACTGTAGTGGATAATTGAATGATGGTGGTGTTTCTGAGAACCAGTTCTCGAAGGGTGGCATTGGCCGAAACCGATCATGTCCGGTCACTTGTGCCTCAGCTAATTACCCCAGCCGGTGGCATTTATGCTGCCAGAATATGTTATGAGCTTCACATGTCGTTGCGTTTCGCATAATCTGTGCATTACCCGCGTTCTTCTGCCGCAGATATACGGAGGCACATCGAAGCCGCAAATGAAAGGTCATGGACCGCAGCCGATGAAGAACGACGAGGAATTAATTGAAATCCTACGTGGAAGATATTGGAAAGAATGGTCACACACAAATAATTCTCCATGATTTCTTGCTTAGGCGAGTTACGTGCGTCTATTTGCCACATGGAAAAAATATCTCATATTCACAAGCTACGCTTTCATGCGGCATATATAAGCCGGCCTTGTGAAAATCTGTTGCCATCACATTGCAGATCGCTGTTCAGAGACCCTTATCCAGGATGATTACACCACTAATCTCATCATCATTCTGCTAGATTGTGTTCGTTTTCATGGTCACGGCTGCGCATCCTGCTTAACCATCTTGTGATAACCATTGCTACGAAAATCATCGTGTTTGCTGTCCTTCCTATGTCTTTCCGGCATTCTTCGTTTTTATCCGCATAGCACATGGAATCCGGTACAGAGTTATTTTGTTCCTTAGTTTGAGAAGTAGATCGACTGTGCTTCAAGGTGGATTTGATCTCAAAAATCGGTTCGATTGTTTTCAGTTCTCTTTTCTCTTACTGCCTCACCAGTGATATTTCTAATTTTCAGCCGTTTCTCTTGATGTCTCCCATGGTTCCGATGCCTTTGACCTCAGAAGTTTTGCTTCAAATCGTGTTTCATGTGTATATATTACTACTGGTTTAGCGCTTCTTTGGATACGTTCGTCACAGCTGGGATCGTCGCCTCATCACTTCACATCAGCAGCTGTTCAGCTCAAATCTACATATCGACAAGCTATAACATTGGCCATCGACGTTCACTCGCTATATGTGTCGAGAAAAGAGAAAGCCAAATGCTCTACAACTTTTTGAGGGTTCTTCCACTTTGAAACTAATGTATTGGTAGCTGATCTTCTCACATTACCTACGCCCGAGTACGGCTCGAAGAACCCTTCTTGTAGCGGTGCGCAATGTTGACGCGGTTTTATAGAGTTACATGCTCGAACAGTCGTAACGCAAGGTAAGCCCTGCGACAGTGTCGTCTGTTGAAGTTCTCACAGATATTCAGCCGTGCACACGTCTGCTCGTCTCTGAGCAAGTCTGAGCTCGAGCAGAGTCGCCGAGTAGCGACTGAGTTGAAGAAACGAAGAGGAGCTCAGTCCTCGAGCGGACCTGTTAATGTAAAGAAAAACAATTATACAGCGATCACCGAGACCGGAACAGTAAATTGCTGAAGGTATGCTCTTAACGGATACATCAGATGACGATCGCTTTTTCTTCGGACCGGAAACGATATCCTCCTCGTCTCCGTCGAACCGCTCGATCAAAATGTGTGTTCATTTTCATATACTTCTGTTGTTGATGTATGCTTAACAAGTTGAACGACCTTTAGGCCTTTCGAGGGTTCTTAGGGCATGACATGACTGCAATGGTTGAGACGACATGAAAATGATGGTGACCATTCCCTGCTTTCTTTTAACTTACTCCGCTCCATTTGCCCTAGTAGTTGACCTCCTTCTCATCATATATGGAGGATATGCTATCTCGATGAAAAAGGATTTGGACATCCCCTTGCTTGTCCCTCGGAGTCCCCTTTTCGATTATGAGTTCTTATGCGTCGACGTGGTTTCTAAGTGTCGCTTGATGGCTGGGTATGGCACTGTAGCTGTAACTTTGCCGGAACCGCGGAGGATCTTGATTGTTTAAGTGACTGGTGCACTGCTGACCTGCCATCTGTTATCGTTGGTGATTTCAATATTGTGACGGACCCGACAAACGAATTTCCGTATTCATCAAATCAACTGCAGTTTACTGCCTCCTGGAGTTTCCTTTATTCATTAGAATATAAGCGATTCTTCGTCTTCTTCTTCAATTTGAAAACTTCCTTCGAGGAGTGGTCTTTTTAATAATTTATCTGATGGGACGCATGGAATCAACAGCCAATTGCTTGCTTGCAAATTACCTGGTTATAAATCGTCGTTTTCGACCAGTGAGCACAGTCTCTTTCGCTTCGCTTTCAGCTAAATCAGCCATGTGTGTGATGCCATATTACGATGGCGCTGTGTTCATGTGACTGGGATTTAGAACTTTTGCACTGCGTGGATATTGAGGCAATGTATAATCTCTTTTTGTTTACTGTGCTTGAGGTTTTTCTCAAGATAACTCTAGACCTTCTTATCTCCCTCGATTACGCGAAAAGAAATTTCGGTTATGGTTGTAACGTTTGCCTCGGCAAGATTGACAAGGTTTTGAAAAATGTTGCAAGGAGTATGCGGAGGCCTGTGATAAATGTGCGAAGAACTATAAAAAACTTACGCTATTTTCTGGTAATGTCCACTCTTTTAATAAATATGTTATTGCAAAGATAAGACAAGATACAACATTCAGTGCATCAAAATAATAGGGCGTCTTTACTGTTGCCGACTTCGCGAAGGCGGAAATTTTTTTACAAAATATTTCTAGTGTTTTCAATGATGTCAATGACATAATGCCTCTCTTTAAAGTCTTCGTTTCTTTTTTTTTGATTGAGTCAATCAGGTTTGCCTGATTCTTTTTCATGTGTCATGTTTTATGAAGAGATCCCATTTTTCTAGCACTCATACATTCATAGCATTCATAGAAAATTGTGCGAGTGACCAGTTCTTTTAAACTGTGAATTTTGTTCCGGGTGCGAATAGCGACGTTTGGAGGAGGCATTTTTAATAGCGATTTTAATAGTGATTAATAGTGATTTTAGTAAAAGATTCGCTAATCAACGGTTGAATGTGCACTATGTTGTGCTTTCGAAGCTACGTGTAATTAATATATGATTGTTAATTACTCACAGGATGTCTCCATGCAATCAACTCTCTGCGAATACTAGAATTCTGCTGAACTCTGTATTTCTTCTCACATTTGAAATGAGCCTTTTTTTCAAAACTTAGAAATCATACGGCTGCGCCTCCACTTGCGAGCATAGCGGAACGAGATGAGCGGGAGTTGTCGGTGCCACACGAAAGTGGTTGGGATCAAAAGCAGTGGCGCGAAAACATTCGAGAATGCCGAAAGTCGAGTTACCTCTTGCACGGTTATACGGGTCACGGCATATTCCCTGCCACACATCCCGGTAGGCCATTTGACTGCTTGTGTATCTTTTTTTACCTATTATGATTACAAATAACAACTGTACAGAGCACTCACTGTTTTCTTCAAGAAAATCAGCGGCAACCGTGATCCTTTTCGCCTCTTGAGAAGCGGGCAAAACTGGGTTGGCCGCGTATTATTACCATAGGATGAAAAACGAGTCATCCTTTTGTCCCCACACCCTTTTTCATTTAATATTCCCCTCAAGCGCAATCAGTGTCCGTTACTTAGAAGATTTCGGTTCAGAATAATATCTCACTGATAAATCTTTTACCGGCAAGATTTTTCTCCCTGGCGGAAGGGAATTCCTGAGGCATGGTGCTTCTCTTTGTCGGATGGGTTTCATCATCATGGAATTACCGTAAACGCCCTAATCCATGGTGCCGGGGATTGATGGATTTAAGTTCGTCCGTGGAGTCTTCGTTTTTTTGGAATGAGAGGCTCACGCAAAGTAGCATCTTGAAAAAACACTCTGAATTTGCTGATGGAGGTCGAATTCAAGTGGACTTTGCATGGAATAGTGTGGCTGAAGGAAAATAGAACTCGTGAAGGGAAGGGGGAGAGGAAAGAGAGGCTCGTCTAAAGGAAGTCTAGAGCAAAAAATCGGAACCAGAACTAGTAAGAACTGTTAGGGTCAGCTATAGTCAAACAGCACGAAAAGCAACAAAAAATCTGTTGCTTCTCGTGCCGTTTGGCTACAGCTGACCATAACGATGGAACTGCAAGAGCGGAGGGGATCGGAGGGGGGGGGGAGGGGGGGGGGGGGGGGGGGGGGGAGAGAGGGAGGTAGTCTGCAGTCGAGGTTTACTTCACATGCACTACGCGACGGGGTGCGAAACCAGGTTAGCTGTGCTGCAATAGTGGAATGTAATAGCCACCAGAAATAAGGTAAATATTCAAATGGGAAATAATAAGTGATTAGGATGTGCTGGCTTATCGCTTGTGCTTTGCGGTGAAATTGTTTTTTCAGATACGTATGTTTATATTCCAACAAATTTGCACGAAATAAAGAAACCAAAAGCAAAGATGTATGATGCGGGATTCGTTTTCGCTGTGAAAACCACTGAAACGATTCAAAATATCGTCAAATGGTAATGTGCGTATTCAAATTTTTTTCCTATTTAATTCCTTGAAATAGCTACCCACACTAATTTGGCTCATTAAAGGACATGTTTTGCTTGAGATAACGTGAAAGGTTCCATATTAGGTAAGGAGTATTTGGCAAATCCAAAAGAAAATGCCGCGCCTAGCGTTTGCGGCGAGCAAATTACACGCTAACAGTAATTTGGCATTTCTTAGTGCGATGAGAAGCTCATGACATTCGTAAAGAAAACTGTTGCTACGTATGGTACGCACAAAGCCACAATTTGTTGGCGTTGTGTTGTCATACAAGGTAATGAAATAAATGTGCTGTGCGAAATCGGATAAAATATTTTCAAAAATGGATAAACACTTATTTAAGTATGAATGCCACATACTCGACTTTCTTATCCTCTGGGTAGACTATATTGCTGGCGAACAGAATTGATAGGATGAAAGTTTTTCAATTATTGATGCATTTAGGATGTTTTTTCTTTATCCATTTTCAACAGATCATAGACTGTCAGTTCCCCTAACTTTGATGCGTGAGCGTGGGCTGTATTGACCCTCTTTTGGGTTTATAATAGCGTGTAAGGATTGCTGGTATGCCGCATTCATTTCATGTGGAGAAATTGCCTCTTCTAATTGTGGGACAGAGTTTTTATAGGTTATGTCGAAATTTCTGCAACTGAACAGTACATTAGCTAATCACGCTGCAGTTGCCACCCACCTCAGTTTTCAGCTGTATCGATTTTGCCAATTTGCTTTCTTTTTACTCCCATTTTTTCCCCTTTTCCTCGTCCTTCTTCTGTCTTACGATTTCTCTTTTTCCCGAACAGCCTGCGACTTCAGCGCGATATCGGGCTGCGCCTTGTGGCTATCCTGTCCATCTTAACTCATCCATATCATAGTGGAAGGGGTAGGGTCATATATGCCCTCGCTGCTCCATATTATTTCCATTTCATTCTGACCAGCAAATGGAACGAATGCTGAAATGTGGGTTTCTCATCGCAATCTGAACTTCCCCTTCTTTATTTAATTTTTACCTTTTCGTCCTTCCCCATCCCCCCCCCCCCCCCCTTTTTTTTTTTTTTTTTCCCCCCCCCCCCCCCTTCCGTGTTCTGAGCATTCCTTCTCTCCTCCTGTCCTCCCTCATTATTATTCTGGGTGGCGAAGAGAGTGGACGAACCCTAAGAAATCGGACGAATGAAGTCATTGATTGAAACATCTGCTTGGCGGTTCGTTTATCGATCTCCGCCCGCCGCCTTCTAGCCCTTGGCTTTCATAACTTTTTCGAGCATTTTCCATGTTTCTAAACCCATTCGTGTGGATATGAGATCTTTGTCAACAAAGTCCCGATTGCTGAAGTGCATTGAGTGCCTTTGCATGCTACGGAAATGTCTTTTTTATCAAAAAATAAATCTCGGAATTTTCCGTTTATTAGTAGTGGCAGAGGTATTCTCCGCTCTCCTCGCTCACTGTCCTCTCTAGCGACCGTCCCTGATTGCAAAGTACACGCGATATGCCGTGTTGTCTCAAGCAACCCCTAGGGGCTACCAGGTTTCTGAATTGAACTGAATAATCCTGATTCACACGACTAAGGGAAACTGCATGCAGCAGTGGGCGTGTATAATGGAATGGCACGGACAAAATGCAATTGTACAAACACTTTTTGACAAGAAATACGCATATTTACACAAAAGATGCAAAACCAGCCAGCAAAGAGCAGTAAATAAATTTAAGGACTCAGAGGGAAGATAGAGAAATGCGTATGAGCTGCAAGCTAAGGAAAAAGGAGAAGGAGGGGGGAGGGGTGTGGAGGAGGAAGCTGAACTTTGTGTTTAATAGACAAAATCAGAAAGGGCTATCAAATCGAAGAAGATGACTTTCAAATATAGAAATATCTTGCGTCTCAGTTATGTTCTGAGATGGTCTACTCCAATTACGAGTAACTCTCACAACAAAAAATTCGTGGAAGAAGCTGTGTGTAGAGCTTGTGGAGCACCTTTTGTGTGCCACTTGCTATAAGTTTGCCACACTTGTAGCAAGCGGCACGCAAAACTTCCTCTCACACTTCTCAGTAAACGGAAGGATTCTTTCCAGTGGAAAATCATAAAAGTTCCTCAAGATTTTATAGCACAGAATAAGATCAGATTTCACCATACGATACTCTAAAGTTTCGAGGTCGACAATCTTTAAACGAGTCTGATAGCCAGGTCAGAAGTGTGCAAGAAATAAATTATGAAAGATCATATGGGCGAAGTATTCTTGAATGCTTTCATTACTATCACATCAGAAACAAAAGAAGGAGACCACGCCTGAGTGGAATCTTCCAAAATGGATGTGGTCTCCTAATAGACTAAGTAAATCTTATGGTACAGTTCGAGACACTGATGTCGTAAAATGCAGTTTGCAAGCTTGTAAGCTTTCGAAGCCACTTTAGAAAATTGCAACTCTTAGTGTACGTAGGGATTGATTTTCATACCAAGTTGACGGATCCAGTCATCCGCAGCTAATAAAACCGAGCTGTTTAGCCTCAGAAAATATTCGTGTTGAAAATTTAGATGAAATACACGTCAATTTTCATGGCATTTGTTTAACTGCCACAATCTCCACCACTCACAGAAACTATAAAAATCGACTTGTAGGGCATGAAAGTTGAAAGAAGAGTCATGCAACGGTCGATGTAATTTCAAATCATGCGCAAACAACTTGTATTTGCTTGAGAAATTGTCTATAACATCGTTTATACATAGCAACATACAAGTGATCCCAATACACTTCCTTGGTGAACGCCACTGATAACTTTGTGGCGAAATGAAAATAATTCGCCCACTTTTACTCTGAAGGAACGGTTTAGAAAGAAGTATTGTAGTCACTTTGGTAGGGAACCCTACACACTACAAGCCTCTCATTTGCATAACTTCCTGTGACGGAGAATGTCCTAAAAGCTGTTGCAGTCAACGTAAACTAGGTCAGCTTACAATTTCTCACTGACTGCGGTAATGCGCTCACAGGGGATATAGCTGAGAGAGTAGATCGAACGTACAAAAACCTTTATTGTGCAGGTCGAATAAGTTCCCAGGATACCAGATAATGCAGCGCAATATCCTTCACAATAACTTTCACAGCCTTGTACGAAGGTTGACTTCAAGATTTTTGGCCGATAACTTTCAGTGACCAGGGTATGCTTTTTCATTAAGGAGATGGTAATTGCTATTTTCTAAACCGAAAGAATTGAGCCACAAAAGATCCTTCTCATAAAAGTCGTGCTAGGAGGGACTGGAATCGCAAATGCTGTGTGTTTTATGAAACACAACGGACCGCTGTCTGGAGTGGAGGAAATTTTATTGCTCAGTTTGGCTATTGTTTTCGCCATAGCTTCACGGCTAACGTCTGCCGTGCTTACCGTATATATAATTCTGACGCGGAGTTCCGGCGGAAGGCCGTCATCTTGGCCAGAGACGTGAAAGATAAATAAATCTGCGAGCAAAATACATTTGGCTGAGTCATCGGTAGTTACAGTTGTATCATTCGTAAGAATACTAACGTCCTGCCGGAAGCTCAATTCACTATTACTTATCAATGTCGAAAAACAAGATTTCCAATCGCAGTTCATTAATAGAGCATTTGCATTTGTCTAATCGCATTTGCGAAAACTGCTATGGATGTGCGGTGGTGGAAAGGTGTATGTGGCAGTGATTTCAAAGGAGATAGCAGCCTGGTCATTGTTAAGACAATGAGCCAACATTAACGCGGCTAATGAGGAAGACATCATTCGTAAGCAAAAGGTCTAGCATTTTCTCTCGTCAGGTGGGATTGCGAACCAGATTTATGCTATATCTTGGCGGTGTGTTGATTCGAGTAGAGGAGACTGCAGAGGTGAGGTGAAGAACTGACGATCCAAGTAGGAAGAACGTAGAGCTAAAACAAGGCTTTTATCAGCACGAAACATATGCACACAAAACACGACACATGACAACTATGAGGTTAAAGGTATCGGTATATACATACAATGGGAGGCACCGAGATAAACAGAGAAAAAACGAGAAATGTCGATGGGGAGGTAGTAAGGGAAAAGCGAAGTGAAAACAATCGGACTGTTTTCGCAATGTTGCCTCGCAACGGTTTGCTCGCCTGTATTGCTTATGAACAGTGTAAAGGGAACTAGAAGAGCGCAAGCCGTGCGGGGTGATTTGCAAGGTTAAAGTCGCCTATGATAATAGGTGAATGAATGGTCCACGCACCACATGTCAACAAGCAGTTCAAGAAATTGTCCGTTTTAGTAAGACAAATAGTCAGCCCATCTATAGACAGCAGTAAGACGAAGCTGAAAGCTGCAAATAAGTTCAACAGGAAGTAACTTTCAGGGTTTTTCTAGAAGGGGAAGGACTTACTCGAGAGCGATGTAGCCTTTTTAGTGTGGAATTCCGCAGCAATAAGGGAAAAGGTACCTTTGTCGAGGAGGCTAGTTTCTCACCACATGCAGGGGAAGAGGGGTATTCGAGAAAGCGACCATGTGGAGAAAGAGAGTGAGGGGGAGGTGGG
>JPKZ01001125.1:328950-339360 GCA_000803305.1 Toxocara canis | reverse complement strand
GCTTTATGGGGTAACCCATTGCTCTGACCTGTCAGCAAATAAACACTCTAGATAGAGGACAAAAGTTCGTCTACAAGGTAAATATGTGGCATACACCAAATGTGAAGGCGCTATCAATAACGTCTTTTTTGCAAAATATCCGCCATTGGCTGATTGGCATGTGCTTTGCTTTTTTAAAAGCTGTTACTGTTTATTATGACGGCTCTTCACAGATGTTAACTGATTTGTCTGCGGCCTGAAAGTTTTTGACGCCCAATATATTTTCACCGTTGTGATCGAAGGTAATTGAGAGAATGGAATAGGAAAGAAAATTTCGTTTCCAATATATGAGTTTAGCATGAACTTTTAAGCATGAACTTCTTTACCCATCACACTTTCGTCATGAAGGCAGCTTTCTTTGGAAATTTTTTGAAAATGATCTTTATGGAACATCTTCAAACAACGCACGCATTATTGGTCTTTATCATAATGAAATCGCATTCACGAACATTAAGCACCTAGGATTTTGGCGTGCTGATAACGAACGAAGCTCTCAGTAATTGACTCACTATGCTTGGCACTTCACTGCAAGAACGGCGCTCATTGTCTCCATTTTTAAGCTCCCTCAAGAATTATGACATTTGATCGAATAGCAGTTCAATACTATTTTCAAATTGGAAAATATCCCCTCACTCCTAATGACTGCTGTCACTCAGAGTTATCACTTCCGTTAGCTGTTTTGCGCTCCCTAAAATTTCCGATAAATGGCCACATCATCGGCTTAGAGCTGGGCACAATAACGACAAAAACAAGTCGGAATAGAAACCGCGGAACCGTCACAATATAAGCTTTAGCCGAACTGTTTTCAATGGGCCACTAAATTTTAAATAATTTGAAAAAAAAAATAAACGCTTCGATAAAACGCCAACAAAATAACGAAAGATGATCTAACCAATCGTCCGCACAAATCTTTCACAAAGGAACCCTTTCTCTGTCGATGGAAAATACATCCTCGCAAAAAGCACACATTTCATAGTTCATTAAGCTGTAAAAATGAAAATCACTTATAAGCAATTTTAAATTGGGAATAGGGGATGGTGACATTCTCTGCTTCTTGTCCTTCTTCCCTCCTTTATTCTTGACATGCGAGCGCATCAAGTGGCATTGAGAGATGTCATCTGATAAGAAGGGGTGACGTTTCTAAAACGTCGGGTCCAATCGCTTCCGTCTTCTCGGTAGGTTGGCTTCGTCACAAGTCGGTGTTGGATAACCTTATCAATCGGGCATAGTTGCTGTTTTTGTGTTAAGGTGTCGTTTTGCGATCGGTGCAGTAATCTGTTTGTCTTATTCGGGTAAATGGGTCACAAAATAACTAGGCGCATGGGTTCGCTTCTTTTCGACACCGTGTATCGTTCACACATTTCCATCTCTCCTTCTGTCTGGTGCGCTTCGTTTTTCGGTGTTTAATAAACCTCATGCCGAAAAGCTTTGCCATTTTTTTTACTCCCACATGCAACTCATCACTCGCTACTGTTTTTTGTTGTCGGCAACAAATTTGGTTTCTATTTTCTTTAGTCACCTCTGCTTGGCTACTGCAAGAAACACAGCCAACAAGCATATGAAAGAAACCTTCCTTATAATGCATTTCTTTGGTGGATGACCAATAAATAATATGAAAAACGGATATATATTATGCACACAGAAGTTGTTCGCTTGCCATTTGTGCAGTGTGCACTCGTTCGTCTGCTTACAACTCTCCACTTTAGGGATGATAAGCTGATCTATGACCAGATGCAGTGAGTCGTGACTTTCCTTCTTTAAAACGACAGTGTGGTCGACCATAACCCTTTACCATAGAATAGAAATTCCATTCTTCAAGGTTATTGCGGACATCGATCGTACTAATTCGAAAAGTTTTCCGGCTAGGAATCTAGAAAAATCTCCGTCAGCAATTTGTTTCTGGACATAATGCCATTAGAGTTAATCCCTTCTTCCATCGATACTCTGTCTTTCTTGATATTTGTCGTCGATCTAATAAACGCTCATCGCCGAAAATGGATATTATACATGTTCATCTTAGAAACATTTCACAAACACAAAAGCGACGCTCTATACCATTTAAGGGAAGGAGCGCTTGCAGTTTAAGTCAGGAAGAATCATGCTCGTAAGCAGTAAGTATGCCACTATTATCACTATCATTATCATCAGGATCTCTGTAACTGTTTTTTAAACCATATTTTCGAAGGAAAGAGTGGCCTCCTAATTCTAACGCGGTCGATTTTTATATTTATCGCGCTAACATTTTACTTGCATTTCTTCCGCAAGAGAACTGTCAGTGAGGTAAAAAAGAAGACTGAGGTCGCAACTGTTCGAAAATTGCACGATTTAAAGTCGAGTACTCAATTTATGATCTCTTGATTGGCAGTCTCAATTCAACTAGCATTGATGATCTAACCATCGTTACGCCATCTGCTGCATAGAAATGTTGATTTCAGAGTGCGCTGCTGATGATACGCGCAGTCGTTTTGTTTGTTTGTTGTATTTGGCTACGCAACTGTTTCGCATCATTTTGTGGAGAGTCGTCAGTGCCATTCAGCGTTGAGGTAATAACTTAAACGTCGTCCACTGTAATCGTTTTTGTTCATCACGCAGCGTTGCGGGTTTTCAGCAATGAGAGCAATGAAAGATAGCATTCTGCTATGGTGATGTCAACATACTACAACCGAGCACCTGCTGTTATGGGATGATTATGACTGTTCTGTGTTATGGGATGATCGTATACTTCATGTTACATTTTTTAGCTCAACATCCTCTTACTTTTCACTGTTTTGATGTGGACGACTACTTCACGTTACATCATCCACGCCGGCATCCCTGTATTGTTCGGTGTTTTGCGGCAATGCAATGCAGTCTATTTTAGAGTCTAAATTTTCGTATTGCTGCCTCGCCTTTCATTAGTGTGATTTATGTTACTTTATATTTTCCAACGCATACAACTGAGGCCAGCCACAGCTCACTTTATTTAGCGATTTCTTCCCGGTCATTTTAGTTAAAAAGTTTCATCCGAATACCATACAGTAGTGCCAAGGTGTGTGGTAACTTTCGCAAGGAGTGGGCACTCGATATGGCAATCGTAAGCGTTAGTTCCGTCGATTTGCCAATGACAGCGTGCTGATTTGCGAAGCCGATGTCGACGCTTCTCTAAAGCGGTAGATGAAGTAGACAGTAGACGGGGCATGCAGACAATTGCAGCCAGTAACAATGACGCGGATGAAACAAGTGCAAAAAGGAGAAAACTTTCAGAGCAGTTGCTGTTGGTGATCTGCCTATTTGACAGTTTTTGTCGTCAACTTCATTAATAATCGTTTATATTGTTAAAAATGGCGGGTTGTAGCTCAGTGGTAGAGCTTCCGCTTTATATGTGGAAAGACCAGCTGATTCCCCAGCGGATCGCCAGCAGGCTGAACAACAGGCTTTCCGAAACTGGACAAAACAATCGTGCGTGGGCATGGTTGCCAGCTGCATCGATACGGGAATCGATGAAATTACAGATACCTCTGCATCCTTTGCATCGTTAAGGAACCAGGCCAGTGGTTTTGCAACACGGCTATGTGGTTGTGGAGTAGACCAAAAACAATCAGAACAGTTTCCTTTTTAAGGTCAATAAATTTGAATCGGTGGGACACAACATTACCTTATTGAGTGAAGTGCACATGGCTTCAATGATTCCACATCATATTGGCCTGCTTCTGAACCACGTAGTAGTCGGTGTGGGACTGGCTCGGTTGCTTACGTTATTAACGATTTACTGTTGTTAAATCGGGATCCACCTTTGAAAACATTCCTTTTGTTTGTTTGTTTGTTTTTTTTTTGTTTGATATAACAGCAGAATTATCCCATTGTCAGCTTCCGTGTAGCTGTTATTCCAAGTCGTAACGGTTCCGAAATCTGTGAAAGCTCCGTCATTTGCCTCTCGCGTCAATGCAGTTTTGAATTTTGTAATGAAGGCTTTGTGGGTGCAGTCATTTGTGACAGCGCCTACGGAGCTTTGAAAAACTTGAACTGGTGCATTGGTCGTATGCACTGATCGCAACCGCCATTTTATAATTTTGCTCTGTATAAAGAAGATACAGTAATTAAAATGTTAAGGTTTTATCGAATGGTCTGCCAATACTAGGATGTGCTCGACCCCTATGCTTCGGCTGGAATCCGAATGGAACTGTGCTAAGCAAAAACGGTGTGTTCTACAAAATGGGAGGCTATATTGACGGATATGTAAGAAAAAGTGTTGTTCCGAAGATGACGGTGCCAACCGACAAGTCACTTTCATTTCGACCAGAAGCCGCGGTGACAGTTTTGATTAAAGTTCTTGTGATTACTGCCTAACTTTACATGGGGATTTGGAGGAAACATTTGATGGACGGACGACACCAGTCAAATTTTATGCGACCAAGGGGGTGCGTGTGGCTGAAGAGCTTATTGCTGGCTGGAGTTTCCTCTACAGCTTGATGGCTAAATATCCCCGTTGACAGCTAGCTCGAGTGGAAGTGTTTGTCTGAAGTTAGTGGCACTTCAAAGTTTTGATGAAAATTTACTGGAGAATTGGCCCCAAGCAGAATTTAGCTGTGATCGTTTGCAAGTCTGACGCTGGCTGGGATTTCTGCTCAGCGTTTTTAAATCAGCAGTACGTTTTTAACTAAACTTTTCGTCCCATCCCACCTTTTTTGTTCGGAAATTTCATTTGTGTCTTAGAAACGATCCTTGGCCAAAAATTCTTGGACGGGGATGGGAATCGGTTTTTGGGACGGAGGTGGATTTTCCTCGCAGTCCCTAGAAAGCGAGAAATGGGATTCCTCGTGTGAAACGTGGAAGCTCGAACCCCGTCGTGGCTATATTCAAACCGGCATTTAGTTATGGTCTGTATATATCGTTATCGCCTGTGCCAACCTTTTCTATACCTGTCAGCTGATGAAGTGACAAGTTGGTTTATTGCGTTCTCGTCCAAAATTGCGTTGCTTTAGCGTGGTTGCAATTATTTGTCTTTTGGAACGGAGATTGTAACCGTATTTGGCATATCAAGTTCTCTTACGTTATCAGCAGTACAAACGACGCTCTTCAGAATGCGCAATTTTGAGTTTTTCTTCAAAAAAAAGTCCTCTTTTGGTGGACTAACACATCCTTAAGTTCCCAGTACGTCCTAAAAAAGACCGCGAAGCCTTTTGGCGTACGCGAAATGAAACAGTTGGCATATGCTGTTTCGAATGGATCAATTCTACGTATCTACTTAGGGATCAGCTGTGCGTTGCAGTTATGGTGAATTGTTGAGAACTAACTTTTTGATCACTCAAAAAAAAAAAACTTTTTGTGTTTTCTTTTCGTGCTTACGGGCGAATAACAATTACTTTTCGCATTCTGCTTCGCTATGCTACTTGTAACGCTCACTCAGGACTATTCATTTTTTCGCATGTCTTGACTGCTCATTATCGCGCGCATAGAAGTCCAGCCCCTTCATCGCTTCCCCTTCCCCTTGTTTTCCCGCATGCGTGCTTCTTCGCCGTCTCCACCTTCACTACCACTGCCCAGTTGCAGATCGCTGGTCATCCGCAAAGTTGCAAAGCAGACCACTTTTTCTTATTTTTTTCTGGGCAGGAGTATGGGTAACACAAAAGGGGCTCGCCCAAAACAGAGATTTTAGTGATGAAGAAAAGTCTCACCCAAAATGGAGAATGGGGTTACCATGTATAATTCCGATCAACCGGCTTTCCAATTTTAAACGGAATAGGAGCGGTTTGTTTAAAAGTACATTTTAACGAGGAGGCGAATGAAGCAGTGAATCGTGTGCGCTGTTGATTCCCCTGTTGACTTCAGTGACGGCAGCTCAGTTCTAAAAAAGTGTCTTTCTAGAACTCGTTTAACCATTCTGTTTTCAGCTGCTCAGTTGCTGCACATACATGAGCCTACACTCTAAGATGACCCGTCCTCGTTTGGGAGGGAATGTAATTGAAAGCTGATGTCACAGTCAGCTCAGGAAAATCAAGAGGGGATAAGCTCAAATATGTCATGCGGAGTAAACGCTTACAGCAGTAATGAAAATACTTATTATTGAAGCATTGCGAGGACTCGTTTGGCAGTCGTTCATGCAGCGTCGAGAACGAATGGTTGGGCGGAATTGCGCCAGTCTCTAATACGAAGTATGTTCCCATTTTTCGTGCTTAAGCTCCGAAATTCTTGGCGATATTGATTTATGTGGTTCATCTGCTTAAACTTCACTCCAAAAGAATACAATAAGATGAAACGTGTGCCAAAGATGAAACGCTTTAGTTGCTCACCTATCAAACAAAACTTTCGCATAAACTACTCGCAAATGGGAAAGAGTTTCGTGTTTTATCGAATATGAAACTAGACCACGCTTGAAATGATGCAGGTTTACATCCACTTGGAAGCTAAAGATTACCATACAGTATTAATCATAATTAACAAATTTCATTCTTCCAGTTTTACTCGTTCCCGAAATGAAGCTGCAGCAAGGCAGACGCCCAGACCCGCACAAATGCATAAGCAGAGATACAATGTCATTATAATGCGCTTTGTAAATGGCTAGTTTTTCTAAGCGGATAAACGAGGAATGCCTATAGGAATGTAACAGATAAACAAGAAGAAATTCATTAAGTTAGAAGAATACGTGTTATGTATCATAAAATCATGGACTAGCAGTCATGAGATCATTAGAACAGTCATTGTGCAGATTATATATATATATATATATACATATATATATAAATATATATATATATATATATGTAGATAAACAAGAAGAAATTCATTAAGTTAGAAGAATACGTGTTATGTATCATAAAATCATGGACTAGCAGTCATGAGATCATTAGAACAGTCATTGTGCAGATTATATATATATATATATATACATATATATATAAATATATATATATATATATGTATACGCGATGACTATGTGTGCATTAAAATGCTATTTGCAAACGTTTCAGCTCGGTGGCTTTGCGATGCTGTACATACGAGCGTCTCCGCTTGTCAACAGACCGTGGCACTGCGACAGTAGTTGGCGGCCAAATGGCAATCGGTGGAGAGGTGCTGAACGGGAGGCGTCAGTATGCGTTCGACTATATTTCAAATATCGAAAAACATATAACGTCCAACGGCAGGTATTATCCATTACGAGCACTTTGGTGCCGCTCGGCGCTCATTTATTTGAAATTCTTAGAATAGAAACTAGAGTTTATCGGCTCCCCAGCTTCTTTCAGAATATAATTTTGCATGAGAAACTTGTCGAGAAAGAAATCATAGTTTTCTCGGTGCGATCTGGAAGCGTGTAATAGAGGCGGAAGCCTACATTAATAGATTGGAAATATACGGACTTTTTCACTGGAACCGTTGTTATTGGCCTGCAGTTAAACACTTACGAGACTCATATTCCTTATCTCACCTCAGATGAACTGAACTGCCTTTATTCACACAAATAAAGAACATTGCATGCCAGGGAGAATTATGACACCGACGTGGCTGCGCAGTTACAAGCGCAAGAATGCAAACTTTACGCACATTCACATTATCGAGAACGGGCAGTCGGCACGCGCAAAATAATAAGTAGTAGAAATTAGTCCAGTGAAAATGAAGAGATACAGAGACTGAAGTTATCGAAAAATTTAACACTGTAAAGAAACTTATAACACTGTAAAGAAAACTGGACGATCAAAGAAGAATAAATATATGTTTTGTGACCCGGAGAGAAGAAAAGGGAGCGCGAACGAGATATAAGATAGCAAACAGAGGATATGCGGATGATGTTTCGCAGACTAAGTTCCAAACGGTCCTCAATTTCGAACGATTTAGGGCGACTCTCGATTGTCGGAAGTTTTTTTCCTATAGCTATATTTTGAGCCATTCCAAATACAAATGCCTCTTTACCGAAAGTTCTAAAAGACGCTGTTTGCGGAGCATGTTTACGTTTTAGGTGAACGTTATCAGTTCGACGATTTTGTTCCTTAGCGAGCGAGGTTTTATTTTCAAAAGTAATGTCAGAAAACCGTTTTACAATTTTACAGCGGAGAGTTAAATCAAACTAACCAGAAGCATGTTCCATTAGCTTCATCTGCTAGTGATGGGCGGTAAATGAAAGCATTTGAATAGCGTTCATGAGTGTTCATCCACTGAGATGCACTAGGTGAGCATTTTCCCGAGCGTGTCATTTGTTTGCACTGCAAGTTTGATTATGATAAGGCAACCATTTATTCAAAAACTCCGAAAGCCTTCAATATTTCTGAGGTTAAAGAATGCAGAAAAGGCTTGATATCCGATAGAAGCGACAACTCAGTGGATGAGCCTTGTTCTGAAATGCTCAACCGTAGTTTTTTGTTTCGCAAATTCTAACGTTTTTAATTTTGGCTGTCACAGATGAAGACCAAAAAATGGGGAGGAGGGGTGAGGGAGAGGGAGGAAGTTTGTCCAGATATGCTGGGCATCTAGAAATTGCTGATGGTCTTCATTTTACAGCTGCAAAAATTGAGCGTTTGGTGCTATATATGTTAGTGGCCTTTTGTACGTAGTCACTATAAGTGTAAAATCATTAAGGCAATCTCTCTCTTTCTTTGAACCAAGGTTCCCCATATAAACAAAGGCTCAATAAGTGGTAGGGTTAGAGTTCATAGCAGTCGATCAGCTCTATCAGGCTGTAGCAGAAATGGGCAGTGAACGTCGGCTTGCAAATGAGCCAAACCTGAAATCGCTACAGAAGCTTTTTTTTTTTTTCATCAGGCAATACTTCACCGACTAATCCATTAGTCTGTTATAACATCTAATATCTATCTGGCAGCCTTTATGCCTTTTTGCGGGGAAGTCGCGCCCATCTGTCGCATTGAATAAGCATTTAAAATCTCCACTAGTTACAACTATGTTCTTCAACTTTGCACTGACGGAACCAGAAATTTGTCCGAAATGGATCTTCTTCAACCCGTGGTGATAAACTCAGTCGTGGGGAATGTCGTTCATTGTATTCGGACAGAGGGCAGCCGTCACAGTTGGGGCTTAAACATCATCAATTTAAGTTTTCGAAGTGGCCTTAAGCATTTATTCTGTTCCTTGTTGGTTAAACGAATCCCGTCACATTGCCTCTTCAAAACCAGTCGTATCGTCTGGTCGACTATTTATGGTCATAAGTTGTACCAGGGAATTACAAAATGCTAAACGTTCGACCGAAGAGTAAGTTTAATGCGCTGTTCAAAATCACTGGTACAAACGGTACAGCTTTCTCTTGTGGACCTTTCATGTCTTTTTTAAAGTTTTATTTCTAACTTATTACGGTCACTCTGTTAGAAATTCCTATAACGAGAATGGGATTTATTGATATTTTAGTGTTTCATACGATGTCCAAATGCGACGTATGAACTGCTTACCATTCCCCACTGAACAATTGCTCAATGGTGAGTCGTCAATTTCAACATAATAATCGTCATATGCTTAGCTATAGGCGAGGAACGCTGCAAGAAGCAGCTAAAGTTGTTTTCGTCCTTTTGAAAGTGTTGTAAAAATGCGAAAGCATTGGTGAGGATAGATCTCAAACTCATAAAAATCGCATATTTCGCATAAGGAAACTAATCGTAACAGCATGACATCGAATAGTGCTTACTTTGCTCAACGACTGGCATTTGGATAGCGCCGAGTAATTGTTACAACAGTTGCATCCGAATACAAACGAGGCGAGTGAGCCTATTGACCTCTAAACAAACCGAAGCATCATATCTTTTATATTTCTCGACCTTCGCTGTTCAGATATTGTCAGACGGAGGAAAGCATCGCAAACATGTCTTTTATTTATATTGTATTTTCCTTTTAGGTGGTTGGCCTGGTATTAGCTAAGCGATGCTACGGTGTGCAGCACTTGCTTAATCGAAAAATATGTTTCAGGGGAGGGGAGAGCTTTTTAGACCTTTTTCGGCTTGGCCATCTCGACCGTAGTTGTTTTCGCGAAGCGTTTTGACTGAGTTGCGATGTGACGTTGTTTTCAGTGAATGCGAAGACGATGGAGGACATAGTGCAGCTGCTCGCAGGGGCACTTGCCCTCCAGAAGAAAGGTTCAAAAGGCGAACGTGCACTCGCATTTCAAGTGGGTGGCATTCTGAAACAATTTTTGAAGCCGCAAAAGTCCATATAGCTATCTGCTTCACTACTTGAAAAAGTGACGGCGATTAAGAAATGCATGATCGGTGTATCATATAGGTGAGCCGCCCGATTGTCGCGCATACGATTTCTGATTCTCGTTTCCAAATGATTGAGCTTGAAGTAACTAATTTAAATGAATTCCCGTTGCGCAGTTTTTCGCCTAGAATGAAATTGCTGTTAGCGTTAATGCGTGAAGTGTAGCATCAATGTTATGTGCTTGCAGCGGTTAAGGAACTT
>JPKZ01001125.1:275651-328855 GCA_000803305.1 Toxocara canis | reverse complement strand
GGGGTGGGGGGGGGGGGGGTGAGGAGCGCGGAATAGTAAGATGGAATAACGGTATTCTCTTTTCCTAAAAAAGTATAACAGATTCTCTGGAAAATTGTACGTGTAAGACGATTTTATGTTCCTCTTTGGCACAACTAGATTGGTAATAAGGTAAGAGGGAGGGAGGGAGGGAGGGAGGGGAGGAGAGAAGCGACTGTTTATTTCTTCACCCAAACCTCTAGATTGGATGTTCATTAGAGGAAAGGAGGCGCAGGATAGGAAATTCCATCAAAGTGGCTCGTTGCTTTGAAAAAATTGATGTCTTAAATCTATATTTTAAAACTCTTAAAGTTGTTCGCGATATCCGATCTTACTGACGCTGTATGTTGGCATGTTCTGAAACGTAACATTTCAAAGACAACCGTTTCCATGGTCTTCGTAATGTGAATGCTTGCCTCGTTGATTTCCATAAATGTGGCTCGTGCCTATCGAATTCAAGAAGAAAATTGATCCAATTCAATTTCCATTCTAGTGGAATGCATTAAAACGGTATCCTGCTTTACTATGAGATCACTGCAATATGCTTTGGATGCAGTTAGCCAGGAGCTACTTGCTCGTTCGTTTCTTTAATCTTAGAACTGTTGGCGTTTCTGCAGGCTCCGGTCATATCTGGTGGGAACGAACAGAAAACTTCACCGCATGCCAAGATCGACGGTATACTTGAAGTTTTAAAAATTATTTGTATGCTCATTCTTCTCTCATTTTTTATTTTAATCATATTACGTGCAAAATTGTAAAAAGTGACATCCTGATGTGTACGATGCGCAAAAAGAAGTCTCACGAGAGTCACACTTAACGGACCAGGAGGGGTTGATATGTAATTATCGTTTTCTTCCGTCGCAATTAATGAACCCAGTTTTATAGGCTTAGCCAAATTTGCAGCTTTTTATGTACATTATCGTCGAACGGTGTTTATGCTTTTTGCACGTGCGCGTCTGCCTACCTGCTTGCCGTCTGGTGCTTCAATTCGGAAACAAATAAGACTATGGTAATGAAACGTGATTGGTACGGTCTTCGCCTTCTCCCTCCAATTTCATTTCGGCCTATTGACCTCGAAGGAAGTTGTTTTCCTAAAATGGCAAGAAATTTGCGCACATCACGCATACTTCGACTGGTCGGTGGCTGGATAAAGGCGGATGCGTGCCAGGACCTAGCACGATATGAGCTTGGGCATCCGGTTCCTCAAACAGTCGTCGTTGTATTCGACGATGCAGATTTTCTTTTTCCTGGTCGCTGGTACAGACCTACCAAAGATTTCTTTTCCTGGAACCGGACTGGTTGAAGGGGCATGCAAATTTCGTATCTCCTTTAGGGAGCTGTAAATTGCTCCAAGGTTGACGAGCTGTTAGGAAATTACATGAGTTGACCATGTATGTTGTTTCGACGAAGTTTCGTAGCTCTAGTTGGTTTCATTACTTCATGAGTTGAAACTAGCGGGAGAGACCGGAAGAAAGACACTCGTACATACACACGCACGAATAGATACGACATCGCCATAATGCGCCTCGCAAATTGCAAATTAGCTGAAACAGATAAGTACTAGCCTTTAGTGAAAGACTTGGGCGAAGGGTCTGGCTGGATTAAGTTTTGGCTTTTCTCATTTACGAGCACCTAATGAGATCTGCTGGTTTATTTGGTTAGCCACCAAAGCTCATATCACATGAACTAAGGTAATTTATTCCCGAGAAATGTTTTCCTCACTCTATTATGTAAGGAAATCGGATGAGATACGCTTGACCAAAAATGGTTATACGAGGACCGCAACGCCATCACTGCTATCGGATGTTCAAGAGATCTATATCGGGATCATCTTACTTCCGTTTTTGGAACATTTTTGTTTGAAATACGAGTAAAATTATTATTGGGCTGACTTAGAACAGCCTTTGTCACAAAAGGTAAAGTGAAGGCCTTAAATTACTAGAATTTTGCTGGTCAAGGTAAATGAACACATTGCTCGTCCTGGCATCCCGAAGCGTGGTAATTTCGGAAATAAATGGCTTCGCTCCTCGAAAGAAAGCATTTGAATTTTAGGATTGGTTATTGCGCAGAGCCAAGCTTCCAGAAATCCGCTCCAGACAAACAGCTATGGCGCATCGCAAGAGCAGCTGCAGGTTGGCCCTAATCGACAGTTTCCGGTATCACTGCAATATTTACCGCTGAAAACGGGCCCCGGAATTTGCACTGCTGAGTTACGCAGAGACGGCACATGTTTAAGAACGGTTATGAAGTAGTGGCTTAACTTGGTTTTGGTCTATCGAGCTGCAAATGCTTACTTATGTTGTTTCATTTGTAGACCATAGTCGTAAGCCTGATCAGACATTATTGGTGATGCTTGCGTTGACATTATTGATGAAACAACTTTGTATTACTATCCTTCCAACCTCGTCTTCTTGGATTTGTCTAACGTAGTTGGCATGTATCCGTTTATTTAACAGAACTCCATTTGGTAATACCTTTCATTTGCTTTTGATGCGCTTTCTTCAGCCAGAAATGTGTGAAGAAAAGATACCTTGTAAAAGAAAGAGCTTTTCCGTAAAACGCTGTTTTCGAAGGAAAAACGTCAACAGTGCTAGTGGACGGGCACCACCCAAAAACGATTAGTGGTGATATGTGGTCGAGTTCAATGCTGAAATACATTTTTCTAAACATCATTGGTTGGTTTGGAGATTGTTTTCCAATGTAATCTGTGAATGAGTTTTAGAAGAATTTGGTGTTGACCATTTTCCTTCCCAGGATACCGAAAGAAAAACCTGCAACAACTGTTAATGTGTGGATATTTGCAATTCATCAACGATTGTGGTGCAAGAAGAATACGGCGGCCTCCCCTCTTGAGGGGTCATTCTGACTTCGCAGGGAATTTTTTGCGAGAAGGAAGCATTGTCGTCCTCCCAGAGGAATTAAGTCTTAGGACACAAAACGTTTCTCGAACCCCCGGACTTGCGGGAGTCCACGTGAATTCCCGGGGATCCATGAGTTAGCGGTGAATGCACGAACTAACTCCGGTGGGGATCTTCCGAAAGTGCTGATATAAAACCGTAAACCCGATCGAATATCGTTTTAGAAGGCATATGGTATAAGAAATGTAGAAACATTTCTCGACCAAGGACTCGCGAGTCGGGTTGGTCCTCCACCTCGCATAGTCGGAAGCCATCAAGGACAACCAGTTTATGAATTAGGTGGTTAGCTTTTTGCATGGTTTGGGTAACTAGCAGAGGTCGTTACGGTGAATTCACGGAATCTGTAAAATTCGGTTTGAGCGATTGGGTAACTGTGACAATGAGCTTTGGTTTTTTTTTTTGAGGGAAGGAGGAGAAAAACACTATGACCAGACCAATAAGCTTGTTTATTCCGCACCAGGCTTTTTATGTCGCTCTTGGAGCAGAATCTGCAATAGCAAAGAGACGTAAGAAGAATCGCTACATAAATTCGGGAGAATGCAAAACATAATAAGGAAAACATCCAGAACTGAGAAGAAAGCCCACTAAGTAACTGCATTGCATTTTGCGTTTAGCATAGTTGAAGAGAAAAATTTTGTATCAAAGATAGCTGATAAATATTTATCTCTTCTGCGGACTGCAATTCATTAGTCGACTGCCGTACATTTCGATCTTTTGGAGGGTGCCGTTGGAGGGATTTTTCAGAATAAGGCTCTTACTGTTAGATGACGAATTAATTTCTTACTGTTAGATGACGAATTAATAAGTTTTTTTTTTCGGGCATGTCGATGTAGGAAACTATTGCTGCAGACAAGCCTTTGTCCCGAACGGGA
The DNA here is from genome assembly GCA_000803305.1 of Toxocara canis. Lineage (NCBI taxonomy): Eukaryota > Metazoa > Nematoda > Chromadorea > Rhabditida > Toxocaridae > Toxocara > Toxocara canis. The sequence goes on along the minus strand of JPKZ01001125.1, from coordinate 325,047 downwards.
TCGTCCCGTAACGCTGATTAACCATCCCTATTCCAATTGCAGGAGCTGGTGAAGTGGGTAATGGTTTCTTATGCTTTAGCGGGGACACTATGGTTGAAACGAGCGATGGCCGTATGGTGCGTATGGATGAACTCAAACTCAGCGACTGGGTTCTTAGTGTTAAGAATCGCAAGGTGAATGTTTTGAGCAATTTCTAGAAACTTATTGGTGTCCTACCAAGTAACATGTTACTAAATATCGAGTTACACATGTTTTCAGAAAATGTGTGGTTGAGTTTTATTGCACGTTGATATAATGAAGTTAGATGATGTAAGTTACACGAGGCTACGGTAGTTAGGCGAAACTTTCCGGCTTCTTCCACGGTTTCCGATAAAACCGATAACGAGAACTGCATGAGCCGCGGCCGAAATATGTTACGCCGCGCCCCAACGCGCTCCCCGCGCTCGCCTTCCAAATGCTCGCGCCAACTGCTCGCGCAAACGAAATGGCTCGTGATGCGCGTACGGGCTTGCGGCTTCTCCTCTAGTAATGGGACGATCGGCGCGTGTCAGGCTGTTTTACGAGCTGACAGCTTCGCCGCCTGCGGGGTGGGTAGGGAATTGGAGCGTGGACATAGGGGGACAGAGAGGCGATGGAGTTGAGTCCATAGGCGCGCGCCATACGAGCTCAAGACTTCGCAGCTCGTGGGGGAAGTGGCGTACAACGCAGGGGATCGGCGCACTGGACAACCACGCCGTAATGGAATGGATACAAGCGCGCCTTTTAAGGGCGAGCAGCCTCGCGGCTTGCTGTCATACATTCATTTGATAGGGCCTGATAAGATGACCTCAGCAGGGCAAACCACAGCTCCCTTTGTTGGCTCCTTCCCGATATAAGGCCCCCCTAAAATCCCCCTCCAATACATTTTAATGCAAACTACCAATCTAGGGAGCACTTGTTTGCAAAAGGCGCGCAAAAAGTAATCAATATGACACACGTTCATGTCCATCCTCGTCAAGCTCTATCTTCTTGCACCAAGACCAGCTTGATCCGAAAAAAATATTTATTTCGAAATATTCCACTTGCTAACACCCCACGATCGAAAAATCGTGACTTACCGAGTCCCATATTTCGGCACTGAATGAAAAGTTGGAGCTTAATTTCTGTGGATGTGGAGGGCTCCAGGAGCTGTGAAAGAATCGGTTGCTCGCTCGAAGAAGAAGAAGAATAGTCTTTATTTACATAAATAAGGGAAACTGCACGCGACAGTAAGATATATAACAAAAAGGCACCGACATAATTGCGGCTGCACCGGACAATGGCAACAACAACCGAGGCCCAGGGCCTCCAGAATCGCAAAAACCAACATTTCAGGTATTTTCGGAAACGGTTTTGGGTAAGAGATAAATGACCGATGTGAAAACTTTATATTGTTTGATACAGATTTCGATGCTGAATTCAACAACGCAAATCGCAGTGCTTCATCCATTGCCGAGAAATGGCCTCCCCCGAATCCCCCTATCCATACGTTTCAACGGTTGATGTTTGTTCGTTCGTATTTTACCACAATAACGAAGGAGGCGTTTAACATTTTGTAAGACTTATCCGCCAATAATATAGATCCCCAAATTCATTATACTTAATGACAATTTCGCACAGCATGGATCATTCCGGAAATTTCGGATAATTTCAAAAGTATTTCGGACTGTCCGTGTAACACCTCAATCTGAGTACCATAAGTTCCCCAGGTTCCGTCACAAACGATCTGCGTGGGAAGGAGTTACAGGATGTACGTATGATAGGAATATAACCCCAGGGGTATCTGGGCGCTATAGTAAATGACTACTTATCACCTTAATCACGTTGATCCGACTCGCCCTCGCGGCATTCTCCAACCGCGCAAGTCGACTTCGCTCCAACTCTTCCGGTCCTGTGCACGCCGCATCCACCACTGACCAAACAGCTTCACCATCGCGTCGGCCCACCTCGTTTTTGGCCTACCTCGAGGCCTCTTTCGGTCGAGTGGGTGCCAGCATGTGAGCCGGGTGTTGGTTTCCATGCTGCAACCCGTGGTAATTTCCGTGAGGAGGTCAACGTAGTTGGGGTTAACGCCGCACTTGTCCAGTGCATTGAGCAGCGCATTCCTTTCCACAGAATCGAATGCTTTCTTGTAATCTACGAATGCAAGGCACAGAGGTATCTGGAACTCGTTGCATTTTTCTACCAACTGCCGAACCGCATGTATGTGATCAACTGTTGAGTAGCCTCTCCGGAAGCCTGCTTGCTCCCTGTTCATGAACATATCGAGGTCTTTGGTTATACGATTTAGGACTACACGCGAGAAGGTCTTATAAATCTGGGACAGAAGCGTTATCGGCCTGTAGTTGCTGAGGTTTTCTGGGTCACATTTCTTCATCAGCAGTATCGTTCCGGAATTCTTCCATGCTGCCGGCGTTTTCTTCTCACTAATGTACCTGCTGAAACGCACCGCTAGCGCTTTGAAGAGTGGCAATCCACCTGCTTTGGGGTGTTCTGGACGGGTGTTAAGAGTGGCAATCGGTGCCTGGGCATTTTCCCGTCTTCATCTGTTTTATCGCGAATTCAACTTCTTCCCAGGTGACTTCGGGGGTTGGGTCTCTCGCAGCAGTTGTATGAGACCTGACAACTACTGTCTTAGAAGAATACAAGTCGCTGTAGAATTTCTTACAAATTTCGTTTATGTAGGAACGATTTGTAGTTCTCACACTCCTTTCATCTAAAATATTCGCAGCTAGCCGTCATATCTGATGGCCGTTTCCCTATCCGCAACCTGGGGAAGCACCAGATGGCTCCGAGCTGAGCGCACTGGAAATGACTAGTTATAATTCTTCAAAACCATGTACACAAACCTCATTATTCCAACAATTTCAACCAAATCGGATCTGTTGCGGCCTTTCCGGATGAATTTATTGGAGGGCGCGCAGTTCGTAAAACTCGAGCCACTGTTAGTGTCATAACGGTAATCCAGATCCCATGAAAGACGATCTGCGGAGTACTTAGAACATACCCCCTATAGAGACTGAATGGTGGGGGAGGCAGAGGGTTGAAGGGGTTCAGACCAGAGTCAATAGCCTCCGAACAGGGGTCGGGACCGCTCACAAGTGCCCGTCGAAAGCCAGATAGTAAATTGACAAAGAGGCAACGTGCGAGGGACCCAACACTTGATGTCCTTCCTGGTAGACAACACTACCACGGTGCTCTGATAGCTGTTTCTGCTTTGCGGCTCATTCAGGGCCAGGGCCGTTTCTGCTTCTTTTGCTTTTGCATGCTCTCTCTTGCACGAATTTCATTTTCGGTTATTCTCCCTAATCGCAGATCCCCACATGTGTAGATCATGAGGAAGCATTTTCGGAGTGGGAAGGGGGAATGGGGGAGGGATGCAAACGGTTTATAATGCGTGCGAGTCGCATTAACTATTTTTGAGAACGGGTCGAAAACTAAAATTTTCAAAAATCTGCCATATAACTGTTAAGTCCTACATGCGCTCACGTTGTACTTCTAGAAACTACATGAAAATCTGAACAAAATAGGCTCGAAGCGGTTTTGAGCGATAGCTAGGCCGAAATAAGTTACGAGGAGGAAGAGAAGGTGAAAGACCCGGTTTTTGCAATTTAAACGAAAAGACTTCAAAGTTTTTCAGTCTTTCCTGGATTTTTAGATAAAGCCATGGATGTCGGCGACAAATGTCATTTTTGAGCGAAACCGAACGTCTCGGAGCCGAAATATGGCCCAGAATAAACTTCCAGAACCCGGCGGGATTTATCTTTTAATAAGCAATTTTTCATCCTTTTTTGCGAGTGTGCGAAGCTGATAGCGTTCATCCGCCTTTCGAACACTTTGACGAGAAAGCAACGAAAACTGGATGGCAAATAGTTTTCCGCTTTTTTGTTCCATACAGAAATTAGGTACTCCCAAAAGTTCTCTGAGTTCCACGTCAACTTCAACAAGAAGCTTATAATTCTGGACCAGATTTCAGTAGCCTCTAAAACGCAGAAAACAAAGTTTAAAAAGAAATGTAAAACTCGAAAAGAGTTATGCCCAAAAATCTTTGAATGTGGAAAATCGGTTTTTCGTGTAAATTTTATAGGAAAAATCCCTAATCTGGCTTGCCAATGAACTTATCCTGTGCATCTCAGGAACTGATCTGGAGTGCAAAAAAATGGGGAAAAAAATCTTTCGAAAATTATCATGGCAACAGGGCAAAAAAAACAGCGCTCTTCCGTGTGTAATAAAAAAATAGATAATAGACTTTCTTAGCAGATAAAATAAAGGCGAAAAAGGTAGATATAATTTAGAAAATAGATGATGTATTATCCTGCCAAGTATAATAAGTAGGATGGTGCAGTAAAAAATAGGTAATACACTATCCTACCAGATAGCATGCTGCTAAACTTCGAGCAATCCATATTTCAGGAAATGAATGCTAAAGTTTTATTATACGTTGGTGGCCTTGGAGACAGATGTAAGAACTGAAAATTGCTGAACATATTCTCAGCACGCGACAAATGGACGCAGTATGCATCTCGCTGCCATCGTATCTTACGCAGAAAGTACTACAAAGCTGATAAAATAATGCTGCATCCATTTGTGCAGAACGAATGCTCTTTAAAGTGTCCTCTTTACAAATATCTATCCTGTTGCTCCTTCGGAGTTCCTTCGAATATTTTTACATAAGTCGTTTGATGAGAGTGTGACTTCAACCAATCGCTACCACGAGGTAGTAGAGAGGACGCAAAAATGTTTCTGCATATACCGAGGATATGATTCGCTCATATGAACATAGGTGACATGAGAGTAGTGGCCCTAATCCGATTTCAGTATCCGCCAAAAATGTCCCTTTTCCATTGCTAGGAACGCCTTCTCATGAAATTGTTCCCGCTATAATAACTTCATCTATTCGTACTGTTTGGTATTACAAAACACATGTAATGGCTAGCACAAAAACAACGTTACGGAGAGACGCATATGAAAAAAAAAATTGGGTGTATACAAAGAAGTGTTAGTGACTTCGAAACTTTTGTGCTCAGAATGACTTTTTGAAACCTTCTTCAGAATTTCGACGTTATTGGCATTATATGTCTCATCCCACATTATATCTCACCGTGTCGACCACTACACATAGGCACTTATTTCTAGTGGATCACATGGTTGAAATTGGTTTAAGATTTAAGGTGGCATACACAACACTGGTAACATGGGGTCATCGAATTCCTAGCCAACTTGCCGAATTCGTCAACATTTCATTGGAAGACGGGACTTCGTTAAAGTTAACCAGAAAGCACTTCATCTACAAGACACACTGCTCAGGTAATCGTCTTACCAGTTAAAAGCCGTCAGCAGTGTTTGTCCTTTCTAGCTGTAGTTTGTCCATTGACGAAAACGTTCACAAGTGATCCTTATGTTTCATTTTCTACTGAACTTCGTTGTAATCCCGGTGCTATGAGCGTCATTGGTGGTGAATTAAATGATTTATCCCAGTTTGTTTAATTAAATGATCACTGAGTGTAGTCGTCTCCATGTTATGCAGCAGGATTCGCTAAACGAAGCGGAATGTGAATAAATAAAAATAATGCTGTGCTGCAGATGGGAATGATATTGCGAATGCTGCAAGCCTTATGGAAGAAGCGGTTTACGCTGAAGAAGTGAATGAAGGCGACTGTGTGTACAAACTATCGAAGGTAGGCTACAATATATTTAATTCTTTCAAATGGTTCCCATTATCTGCGTTCTGATGAGTTAAGTACTGTCAGAGCTAGCCGCAGAAGTGCTCAAATATTGGTACACACGAAGCAGTTACAACTGTTTGTCTCGTGGGCGACCTACGAAACGAGACAGTTATGGAAAGCATTCATAGATGCACATTTGGGGTCTATAAGGTAAAGTGAAGGATGAACTGCTGTTTGTGGCACCAGCAAGCTTATGTTCATTCAGCATCTTCACGCTGTAGAAAATTTTTGTGTACGCTTAAACCAAACTATGTGAGGGAAGGTATATTACTTTTTGTGCATTTCAGGGTTCTCATCTTTGCCCAGAACGTCTTTATTTTGTCAATAATTTTTCATGCCATTTGCAGTATCGCTTATGAGAATAATGAGGATTAAATGATAAGTATATTAGAAATAGTCAAAGGTGGAGGAAAAACGTTTTCGCGTAATAGAACTGAGAGCATGCTTAAGTGTTTCATTCGAAACACAAGCTTTAAAGAAAATACTCGCGAAACTTAAACGAAAAAAATAACTTTGAAACTGGAAAGATACTTGGATCTCGTGTTTAGCATATATCGAAGTTATGGATTTTCCTTTGTGTCTATGTAATTTTAGTGGGGGACAGGGGAGATATTTTCCGCTCAGAATACTTGGTCCTCTGGAAAAGTTGGTTTTTTCTGGTCGGTTAGACGGTATTCATGTTCAAGGAGCAAGAGGTATTTCCGTTCTCAAATCGAAGGATAGGAACGGTTCTCATTTGAGGTAATACGATGTATTTCTTAACTAATCAACGCGTCATCCATGTGGACGACATTGTTGGATGCAGCAGCATGAAGGAACCACCGGTTTGCCTCGAGTAAAATCTTCATCTCCCCTCTTCTCCTCCTTCTGGAAACATGGTAGAAATGAAGTCTCAGTCTGCTCTAGCAAAACTATTTTCTCTCAGGTAGTTTGAAGGAAGGCGTTCGATAAAAAGAATGTGACTGTGTAGCAAGTTTTATATTGTGAGTGTATCGCAAAATTTATGGTTTCGGCACCGGCGCTCTGGTGCAGAAACAGTTTGCCTGCTAGCTTTCGGTGTTTTTTATGGGTATTTTTACATGCGTACTTATTCTTTCCTTTTTCAAGATGCTTCTATTGAACCTACTCCTTTAGTTCCTCATGTTCGTCCTTTCCGTCTCTTTTACCTGCTTCTTTCTGTTTCTTGAAGCACCGGGAGCTTTGTATTCGCTTCCTCAGAACAGTGACGAGATATCATTTTCAATCAAATTGGAGCATCATGGTTGAACGCCATTAAAATATATTATTACAGAAGCCTTTTTGATAGAAACCCTCCACTGCATACTGAGCATTTCTAAATGTAAGCATGTTGTGCGCGTAAAAAGTTCTTTCATGGGCAATAAAGGAATTACTACAGGCAGTGCCGCTTAATTTTTATCACATCATAAAATATCGTCCCGCTTGCGATAATATTAAATTGCTTACACATTAAACGTTGTTGCTGCCGAAGTAGAACTCATCTTAAAGTAGCGTATTTAACGTAGCTATACCATGCATGTTTTTGCAAAGGTCTGCAGAAAAACTATATTAGACTATTAGACTAAAATTGCTCTGAAATTTAATGCAGAATAGGTTTCAGAATCGAGAGGCACTGCACAGGTCGAAAGTGGTCAGCGTATCAAGCGTACTGGAAAGAGGAATCTATGCACCGATGACAGCCACGGGTGATATCATTGTAAACGGTGTGCTCGCTTCGTGTTACAATATGGTTCGCAGTCATGTACTCCAGGACACGTTTTTCAGTGTAACTTACTTTTGTTCACTTATTTTCTCCTCTGTGCATAACTTTTACTTTTGTAAAGCAAAGCAGTTTTTTTTACTAAACCAAAACTTGTTCGCAAACTGTCGCAATGAATCGAGCGTCGCGCGTTCTTCGCGGAGATGCATTTGATGCAAATATATTACTGTCCTTTGAATTTCGGTTTAGTTGTGTAGGAGCATCCCCTCCTTTCGCACTTCTCTTCTCCTCTCCGTTTTCGCCTCCAGCCTTCCTCCTTCAGTTGCCCAATTTTATTCTGATTTAAAATGGTGACGGGTGTGGGCAACTGCTCTCGTACAGGCTTTTTCCTTTCCATTTTTTCCCTTCTAAACCCTGCCGTTCACCTACGACTTCCCGTTTCCTCCTTCCTCCCTGACTGTACAGTCGACACGCGAATTTTTCCATGCTGTTCACTTGTGGCTACAACTGAATTCTGGTGTGCCTTTTACGTAGCAGATTTGACCTGGCAAGACCGAGAAATGATCGAATTTGATACTGCGCAACAATTTTTTGCCCTATGAATCCCATATCGAACTCTTTTTCGCTAACAGATATTTTACTTTCATGGAATTGTGACTTTTAATCCAAATAACTCTCGCACCTTAAAAGTTCGTGTTTGGCATCAAAGGTTGGCCCAGTATATTTAGTTTCAGTTAACAGCGAGAGTGAAAGTTGCAAAAAGTTTGAGTGAAGAGGTTAATGCTTGTGGAGCGACACCACAGTGCACATCGAGATTATGAAACAGTGTTCCATACAATACATGAATCACCAATTCTTGCCTTTCAAGATGTTTAGCTTTTGCTCAAGCCTTTATCTTACCTTAATTAGTGTTGTTGCGTTCGCTCGTCGCAACTGTTGTGTTGGTCGGCTGGAGCGGCCAGGCCACGTTAACGAGAACACGTTTCTTTCCGTTAACCGCACGTTAGAATACAACAACAAGGCAGTCTATAAAAGCACTCCTTATTTAGCAAATGGTGAGCGCACATAGGTGGTGGATATAGAGATTTAAAGAACTGAGGAGGGAAGAAGAGGCTAAAGAAGAAGAAGTTGTGCCCGCCTTGTTGTGATGAAACAATTGTAAAATACCAGTAGATGACAAATTGCAAGCAAAGTGCAAATCAGTGGCAAAGTCCGTACATACAGAACAGGTGTCCCGTTCATTTCGCATCAAATAGAACAAAAAGTCTGTAAATTGCACACCATTATTTTGCTGTGTCTTGGCCATTTTGTAGTTCTCACACTCCTTTCATCTTTGAGTGCCGATGGTGCATGCTGCCTTAGGCGCACATCTCTTTCCATCGCTTTCAGACTTGCTCTCTTTATCGCTGCTTCCCTTAGCCCCTTCTGCCTGAAGCCGTCGTAATCTTCTCTTACTTTCTGCCTGATCATCGTACACAGAGTTTTGTAATCATCAGTTATCAATCTGCCATCCGCTTTCATACGCGCCCTTCTCGTCATCATGCGAATTGTCTCTGCTGATAACAGTTGACGCTTTATCGGCACCGCGGCCGCACTGGAAAGATTCACCGCCTGTTTAAATTTGCCCACGAGGTCCTCATAGTCTGCGTCGATGGCTTTCTGCGGTTCCATCTGCATATCCGATGATGCTATTTCCGCCATGAATAAGTCAGCATTGAAGGTTCGACGCGTAAGCACCCTTTGTGCGTGCAGTATCTGGTATTCCTTTCTTACATCAAACACAACTGTTGAGCGTACGAGCCGATGATCGGAGCCGGTTGCAATTATACTTTCGCATATGACCGGCACATCCGCTAACAAACGCGCGGTATCTGTCAGGACGTAGTCTATCTGATTCAGCGTTCTTGCATCCGAGCTTCTCCACGTCCATTGGCGTCTCGCACTTTTTTCGAAGAATGTGTTCATGATGGAAAAATGATGCTGCTCGGTAAATTCAACCAAACGAATGCCTCTATCGTTCCTTGTGTCCACACCAAATTTGCCAACAGAACGCTCCATTCGGTCGGAACGAGGGCCAACTATAGCATTGAAGTCGCCTTGGACAATCGTGTAAGTTGACGAGGGCCAACTATATCATTGAAGCTCCTCGTAGAAGCGCTCGACTTCGTCATCCTCTGTAAGCAGGGTAGGTGCATACAGTTGGACAATCTTCAGTGTTCGTTCTCCTGACCTCTGTACCTTAAGCTTCAAGACCGAGACACGCGGAGAGAGAATATCGCAGGAAATAATCAGTGGCACCAGTGCTGCCTTCACTATAAATCCGACACCGCCAGTTCTTGGTGTGCTTTCAGCTGCTTTACCTAGAATCACTTCTTCGCCACTAAGCCATTTAGCGGAAACTTCTTTTGCTCTTCTCGTATCGCATAACCCTATGACGTCTGCCTTAATTTTTCTAACCTGTTGAAGGTAGACATCCACAAGAGCATCCGTCGATAGAGTTCTGACATTATGAGAGGCGACGTGAAAACTGATTTGTCCGTGGTCCTTCTTCTGCCCCTTCCTTACACCAAGGTTTGGATTTGTTGTGGAAAGTCGGGGCACTCTTTCACATCCATCTCGGGTCCATTTTGTTTTTGTTGCGAAGTTTTTGCCTATAGTATTTTGCAGCAGTACATTCGGGTTGGCAGCCCTCTTGTCCTATCGCTGCTCCGTCTAAATCAATGCGTCTCCGTCGACGGTCCGGAGATCCTGTTAGCGTTTGATTTCAGAGTACGCCTCTCCTAGCCTTTGACCGGCAAGGTCTAGCCCTCAACGCAGAGGGGGGGGGGGCTGCGATCCTTCACGGCGGATCGTACTCGCCGTGTCACGGGGCCGTCATCGGGCAATGCATAGTTCAAACGAGAAGTTCTGTTCTCGCTTGAACAGGTTACCACTGCGTTTACAACACACATCCAAACATGTAGCCCCCACGGAAGCAATTTTTATTCAACTAAGAACACGTCGAAGGGCAATCCTAGAGGAGAGTAGACCGAGCGAAAAAGTTGAAAATTGCTTTTTGACGAAGCTCCGTCCTGGTAAAGGGGGCCTTGCAGGGCATAGTTCAAACGAGAAGTTCTGTTCTCGCTTGAACAGGTTACCACTGCGTTTACAACACACATCCAAACATGTAGCCCCCACGGAAGCAATTTTTATTCAACTAAGAACACGTCGAAGGGCAATCCTAGAGGAGAGTAGACCGAGCGAAAAAGTTGAAAATTGCTTTTTGACGAAGCTCCGTCCTGGTAAAGGGGGCCTTGCAGGGCATAGTTCAAACGAGAAGTTCTGTTCTCGCTTGAACAGGTTACCACTGCGTTTACAACACACATCCAAACATGTAGCCCCCACGGAAGCAATTTTTATTCAACTAAGAACACGTCGAAGGGCAATCCTAGAGGAGAGTAGACCGAGCGAAAAAGTTGAAAATTGCTTTTTGACGAAGCTCCGTCCTGGTAAAGGGGGCCTTGCAGGGCATAGTTCAAACGAGAAGTTCTGTTCTCGCTTGAACAGGTTACCACTGCGTTTACAACACACATCTGCACTCAAACAAAAATGAACGATCCGCTCGAAGCAGAAATCCGCCATATTAATGGCGAAAAGTGGACTCACCAAAAAAAGACTGTCCTGCCTTGTGTGCTTTCTTAGTATCACTGTGTACGTTGTTTTGAATGTCTTCTCGATTCCTGTGGAGCTTATGCATAGGTATCTGCTTCGCATATGAGACTATACGTATTCAAACTGCCATTTCATCAAACGATTAAAATCGTTTCATTTCTTTTATTCTTCATTGCCCTTTCTTTTTTCAGATAGTGTACATCGTTAACGAAGTGTCGAAATGGATCTTTGGTGTCAACGAACAATCGGATTCCTTGGTAAATTATTATCTTTTAAATACATATGTTAACGAAGGCTGGCTGATATGGTGCGGCTTACAATCGATATGAAGTAATAATAATATTGACAATGGAAATGCAAGGGAGCAGCCGGCTGTCAAGCCTGGGTGAGCGGTGTACACTGGTGAGCCACTGCCGCAGAACGGCGGATAGTGTGGGACAATAACTCAGTAGAGGGACAGTAACCTTTGCCGGATTTGCGAGAAACTCGCGTTCGACCGCCGATATTCCACCGTCAAGATACTATCTTTTAAAAAGGCTTCACCTCGAGGACCCCCGTTTTTGAAATTGATGAAGTGAGGGTCACTTTTTATGGCGGTACGCCATATCTGAGAAATTTCAGAGCCTGATTTCACTTCCTAAGCGGTGCGAGAAAACAACGCCATAGTGCAGGTCAGTCACCAAACAAGTGTTGAAATTGAATGATTCGTGTAGTGAGCCGCATGGTACTTTTCCAGCTATTTAAATTCGTCCATCCTTGGAAAAAAAACGCCCTAAATGTGAAGGAGTTGTTGTTGAGTTTGTTCGCATATGTAATGAAGAACCGCGCAGTCGACTTCTAGATTCTTGCTGATTGCGAGTTCTTCTTACTAAAGTCGAGCTAAGGTTGCCTGATGCCAACCTTTGAGACATTTGTTTTGGTTTGGCTGAGCGTTACTCATGTAAAAGCCAAAAACTCCTTGACCTTGTTTAGGCCATTTTTTACTGTTTCGTCCACTTTCTTCATTTCGTTCTGGTGAGTATGACAGCTCTGTGTTATCCGCAGTCATTACTACTTTGCCGTCTAGATCAAGTAATTTGAGATCAGGCAAGAAAAAGGCAAGCAGAAGTGGTGGAACGACCCTATCTCGAGGTAGGACACCAGTTTCGACAACTCCAAACTTGGAAACTATACTTTTGTCGAATGTTGCTACCTGACATTCGTAGAAGATTTTGAATTTTTTCACATTTCATCGATGTCGCCTAACTGGTAAATGTATTAAAATTGGGTTCTTCGTGCTGTACATCCATTAGATAACTCATTCGAATATCGTAACCGAATACCCAAAGCTCTTGTCAGTAGAATATTTTTTCACAAAACTTTCATCGAATCCAGCCTTCCCCTATTGTTTCCATAGAAGCAAATGATTTGGTCAATTATTGCTGAAAACATGAGGAGGTTATTTTTAAGGGGAATTGCCTGGGAAATCTGAAAACTGAAATATGGTGGCTTAACGAGGATGTGGCATCATCAAAATTCCCTATCATCCCGACTGGAATGTTTGCAGTTGTTACGAAAGGTGCTGCATTGCAGGTTGACCTTCCGTTGCATATGGGCGTCATTGCTGAAATCATCAATTCGGCTCTACCGCCAAGTACATGAAACGAAATTTGATGTGATCATTTGCGTCGACATGTTTGTGTCTAATTGGTTTCTTGATGCTCTCTTATGCGTCTTTTGCGCTCATTGATTGTGATGCACCGCGATAGTTCCATCATGGGCGTACAGCCAAGACTCCTGGAAATCGGCCTGGATTAGGAGTTGAGGAACAGTTCTTCATAGGGGATTGAGGGGGAAGGAGGTTAGATCCTTGGATTTTGCAGATTGCTTTGTTCGATTTTGGGATTAGGCTACTAAAAGGGTATGACTGAAACCACTTCTTTATCTCCCTTCCGGAATTCTGTGTAGACAACATATCCCACAGTTCGGCCATTATTGCGTTTTGCATGCACATTTATAAATGCAGATCAACAGGAACGTTGTTGGCAAATGAACAGGGGTGGAAGGAGGGGGGGAGGGGTGAGGGTTGGCGAGTAGAACTTAGCAATTGATTTTCTCATTTCGCCTTGTTCGTACTATATTTGAGAAATTCAGCTCGTTGTATTTCTTTTACAGTGCTCCATCGTAGTATGCTTTGGTCGTGACTGCGAATATGTTTGTAATAAGTTTTTTGTTGAGAACATAAAAGTGTAGGAAGACATTAGTAATGTTTTCAATTGTTGGAAAAGCAGTCAAACACAACGACTGAAGATTGGTCTGTTTTCTTCGATAACTGCAATTCGTGCGCCGTTTTTTTTTTTGATTACATTCATTAATTGTCGTTCTGAGTGCTTTCTCGGGAATTCCGTGGAAAATTAAAGCAAGCATAAATTTTACGAAATCTGTTTAGTTTGTAGAAAATTTGACGGCAGAGTTAGCTGGATAAATTCGGAAATGCTGATAGTGATATAAAGGCGAAAGGTGGTTTTCAATGTATGAAACACAACGGTATTGACTTTAGGATCCCTCGTCCGTAATATACCTCTTGCTTCGCATTTTCGGGCTGCATCTGAATGTCTACGGTAGTGCCAGTAAAGTAGTTAGCGAAATGGAAAATATACGATTGGTTTAAAATGTGACGTGATATTTGACAAAAACTTTTTAAAAGCAGTTGCAAAAATAATCGGTTCGATTGAATTCACTGTTGGGCGCATCATCAACAATTTGTTAAAGCGACCAAACCCGCATTGTTTTGAGAGTCTTTGACGACGCCAGCGGTGTTCAGTCGTCGCTGGTTTTGTATACCAAAGAGTACCGTACGGGCAAACAGTTTGTCATTTGCATCAGTTATCAAAAATGGTTGCTAGTGCTCATTTCTCCGTCGATGCATACGATGACAGGCCTGACGAGTGACTTGAAACGAAGTACATCTTTATTCCAAGATTATGGAAAATGCTGTCCACTCACTTGCATGGCGCACGCGATCTTGACTTGGGGTGTGCTACAGATAAGTTGCATAGTTTTCAGTGCGAACTGTCTGTAAAACGGACCAGAACGAAACTTTTTCGAAGTATCACTTTGTTTTCATGCTTCACAAGGTGCTATAACACCGTTTTTAATGTGATCATTGTAAGGGTAATGGTAATGTTAAAGCCATTCGGCCCACTAAATTTCAACTGTGGTTATTACTTTTTAAATGATTATGTTCTATTAAAAAATAATGAAAAGTCACTTATCGACGAAAAAGTTCTTTCCACTGTTTTCTGTGCCAGGGCATACCCTGTTCTCGAGCATCGTGACATTTCTTTGTGCTTCGAAAGAGAAAAGTCGTGAATTGGAGAGGAATTCCCTCCCCTTGACCTCCGCCCCCCGTACCTTCGTACCCTTCCCCCCTCTCCCTGTGAAAATGCGATTGTTTCGAGCAAATTCTTTTCCGTTCAACTCTTGCAAAATTTTAACAAAGACGCCAGTCTGTTCGAGAAGGGGTTAGCCTTAGGCATTGGAAACGAACTCTGACTATTGATTTTCAGCTTGTGCTGCTATGATTATGGTTCAAGGAGCCGAAACGTCAGCATGAACCTGTTAAATCATCTCGATCCGGCACATTATATGACTTCAACTGGGATCTACCTTTTCCCCACTGAAAATGGACTAACCTGAGGCGCAGATTGAAACAAAAATTTTGCCATGGCTGCTTCCTCAGTATGTTTTACCAGAAACCGGTCATCTACAAAGCATCATTTACCACTGTGGAACGTAATGCATAAAAGGATTTCACTATTCAGCTGCCGAATTGAGCGCCGAAATGTCGTTGGCTCTTTAAAATAAAGGAACAAAGTGACATTTTGGAAATTTTCCCCTCTGATTCATTCGAAGGGATAGATAAAATTAGTAAAACATTAATTTGCTAAGCTTAAACCTTATGAGTTTGATAGGTCAAGAGAAATAATTTGTGGGATGAGATAAGATGCGCCTGACGATGGATAAGTGTTTAGCGTTCGGCGTCCGTGTGAGCTGTTGTTTTGCCATTCAACGCAAATCATTTGTGCACGAAAAATGTTGTGATGTTATTGAGTCTTCCTATGCGCTCTTCCCACACAAACTAGCACTGGAGGATTGAATGTGAACGGAGATCGGATATGTGGAAAGCTCGCGGCGAACGGCGCCACTAGCACTCAAATGCACCAGTAGATCACATCGGATAGTATATCCCACGACAAAGTATACTTCGCAGAGATTGTTCAAGCGGATGATGCTTATACTTTTCGACTCCTTCTTTATGCTTCGCTTTCTTCTTGTTCAGTTAGACCATATTTGCAAATCACGATTTTTGGATAAGAATTTTTGATGAATGCAGTTTCTGTGGCACATAAGCTCATAAATTATGCAGAGTCTTCCCGACTAATGACTTTGAATGTTTTATAATTTCTAAAGGTTTCAGTTTTCTGATGAGACGACGTTTCCAGATTGAATTTTTACAATTATGGTTCTTTACCGAGCTCGTTGAACTACTAGTTGTAAGTCATTCGAAAAGAAATCTTCGGATTTGCGGGCAGCTTTCCGTTTGGAGGGGAAGGAAGGGGAGCAAATAGAGCTATCACTGTGCATTTGAAATAAGCTCATCGGCTGGAAGGTTGTTTTCGCCAGATGATGAGGAGCGGCTGTTGTGTACAGGCGCCCACATCACCGAAATTGTTCCCTGCGAAACATCACCAGGGGCAAACGTGTCTCTGCGCAATGCACTTCCGCGGACCACATTGCCTCGCGCCGATTAGCCTGTTGGATTTAGGTACTCACCCATCGACCGATAGATAATTCCACCGCCCGACGCTTTTCGTACCGTGCCGAAAGCCTTAACGCCAATTTCGGTAAACAGCTGCTCCGAAAAAGAATCAATTGTTCCTCTGCCTCCTTCTGTGCCTCATCAAATATCGAGATAAGTCGATGGGATCATCGCATACGAAATACGGTTAGTTGACTGCATTTTATAGCGCGCTTTCGCAAACATACATTTGTTGAGCGCATTACTCAAAAATGCCACTACGCGGATTAGGGTGGCACCTGAATTGTGTCCCAGAATCCCATAATTTTTTGGTTCTAGAGATTTCTCTGTCGAAGAGAGGATTATAAACCGATATATTTTGAGAATTCGCCCAATTAAACCTACTTTGACACGGTTTTCTGTTATCTGGTGCATTTATTATTTGTAAATGGTTTGCGCGCTGAGTGGACCGTTCTCATGGCATGTTTCTGATTTGTAGTAGATTGGGCGATTCGGTGCGAGATCATCTTTGACCTTCGCTCGCAAAGTATGAGGTATTATCACTTGTAAAATTTGTTCATCCTCCATTCTAGCGCAGAGGAATCTCCAGACAATTCGTATTTTTTCGCCGGAAAAGTTAGCTACTTTTCGCATTTTCGCGAAGCATTTTTTCATTCCATTATCATTTGTGCGTCTACGAACGCCTTCGCTTCTTTGGCAGTATCAGCAGTTTTGGCAATGGCAAGGTGTGACTAGACGCCGGGACGAAAAATATAAACCTTGGCGACAGACTCATCAAGGCGGCCGGTTTCATAAGATGCTCGAAAATTCAAACTATCCAGCCCGACCGCTCATTCAAACCGACTGAAGACTCGTTTTTCTGCAACCCGACCTATTCCAATATGCAATCCATCCAGTTGAAAATGAGTGCAAGTTTTTCACCATGGCAACCCCTTCCGAGACTGGACAATAATTTTGAAATTGCGAGTAGAAAGTGATCCATGGACTAGATTATACTCACTAAATTTCATAGCTGTAGCTTCAGTGGCTTCCGAATTTAAAGAAGCGAGAAGGCAGGTAGACAGACAGACACACTCATACATACGATCGAAAATAGCGTCGTGGTGCGCTTTGCAAATCATCGATTTGAGAAATCACCTGAACGCGAATTCTGATGATTGATACTTGTCAAAATAGATTGTTTATTAGTCGGTTTTTTTTCGAAGCGTGTCATAAATTTCCTGCGTTTTCTCTTTCTCTCTGTCTTACCTGCAGCAATATCTTCGTTGGTAAATGTTTTGGTTTTGAAAGAAACCTCTCAAATCCTCCGCTGAATTTGTCATCTTGCTTCCAACTGTAGTAAGAGCTACTAAAAATTATTTTGCCTGTTATCAGAATTGGCATTTTCTCGTCAGACACGAAAGAAATTACCCGCAAAAACTCGGTTACCGTCACTTATAAGTGACAGCGCTGTGCAAACAAAATTTAGCCGCATATTTCTCTTTGAAAGATTCCGAGGTTAATTTATGGTAGTAAATCATTTTAGCGTTTTGAAGATGGCAACAATCGCTTTTGAGCGAAGTAAGAGCTTCGTACTATTTCAGGTGATTAACCAGTTTAGCTCTAGGAGCTTTCGCTATGCAGTCTTTCTGGACGCTTTTGCTCGCTGTAGATGAAAGACTTTTCGAAAGCACATATTGTGCGAGTTTATGCAGTTGCTTTCTTTGTCGTTCAGGGACTGAAAGAACGCATTAGAAATTGTGCGCTTTCAGTGGCACATTGCGTCCGCTGAGAATGTGGCAGCACATTGAGTTGCACTTCACCGGATCGGAGTGTAACCGGACAGTTTTTACTGTAGTGGAATCGTGTGTCCATATCCAGTTGACCATAACTGGGGAGGAAAAAGGGCGCACAAGGATTACTGTGTCTGCTAGGTTGCAATCTTTAGGCACAAGGATTAATCTTTCGAACACTAAAACATGTTGATTTGCAGGGCCGCTCTCCATTCAATTTAAAAATGAAAATGTTTGATAGATCGCAATGATTTGGTGCGAGCGAATAATTTTTTTCACAACAGATAGGTCTGCAGCTTTCTGTCACTAGCGCTATAATGTAACGTTTGAGAACTAAATGAAGCGTTATGGTGGAAAAGCTGCAACCGAGGACATTGATAACAACTCTGTGGTGATTAATATTTGATTTGAATCCTCATCTTCGTATCCACACTTCCAAAATTTCTCAACTGTTCGCATCTCTTTAAGCATTTCTTATATGCATGCTTATTTTGATATTTGTTATCCTAGGTGGGATGTAAGTAAATTACGGCAAACAAATGTTTTTGAAAGCTCCAATAGCTGCAGCATGGGCGGGCAGTAGCTCAGTGGTAGAGCTCCCGCTTCGTTTGCGGGAAGACCTGGGTTCGATTCCAGGCTGCTTACCCGACGAGTCACCAGCAGGCTGACCACCAGGCGTTCCGAAACTGGTCAGAACAATCATGCGTGGGCATGGTCGTCAGCTGCATCGATACGGGAATCGGTGAAATTACAGATACCTTTGCATTCCTTTGCAATAGCTTGCATATAGTCAAAAACTGAAATGTTAGGTGAATAATGCGGCAATAAAGTCAGTTTGAATTATAAGACACATAACTTATAACTTTACTGCGCGATTTTTTTTTCAATAAATTCCGGCGAAGTCAGCAATAGTAAGCAGAATAGCGAACACAAGTGCTGCGATAACGTTGTCGTGGTGCGTTGTTGTCTAATTTCGTCGATAATCTTCTGCACCGCACACTCGTTACGTCATCCGCCAAAACATCGCCTTTTTATCTCTTTGTCTTCATGGGAGACCATTCACTACTGCAACATCATTTCTCGTTTTTCCTTATTCCCTACATGTGACCATCGATGCGTCAGCATACGCCAACGCTATCCCTTGTCTTATTCGAATATCGGAGCAATTCAAAGATCCCTTCAATTTTTTTGAAATTGGTTTGTCGAACCTCCGGGCGCTTCTTGCGATCCGACTCACGTTCTCGACTACAAATGGCTTTACCCATTTAAACGGAATGCTGTTATTTCGTTCAAATGAGTATTTTGATTCAAAATCTGTATCGTTGTCCTCTTTAGAATTTTGCCTTTGAACTGCTTAGCGGTGAAGCACTTCGCTGCTTTCTGCACATTTCATCTATTTTTTCACTGTTTCTTCAATGTTTCATGGCTGTTCGCTAAACGAGAGTTGGGTTTGGAATAGCTGTTTACTATACTGAGTTCACTGTGTTGTCAGTGTTGTGCAGCAGTGCCATAGTGTACAAACTGCCAATAACAACAAATGCGTCATGTTACCATTAGCATACTATGACTTCCATAAGATGCACCCTCCCACATTTCAGGTAGCATACAACCGGCTTTCACCTATTCCTTCATCCGGGTCCGCCTTCTTCTATCGGCTTAAACGTTTCTTCTAAGAAAGAAAAGACATAGTGAATAATCTGCAGCGATCGGGGAATGTAGCAAAGCCCATATCGTGTACGGGTTGTAAAGCTGACTGAAATATGGGGTTAGAAATACATGGCATACGGCCGCCAATTCCTCACCGTTATCGTAACTGAGTTTACTTTAAAACCATGGTAAGATTATTTTAGTTGGTCACATCCGCATACGTTTTCCGCAGTACGTATTCAAAGAATTCCATAGACGCCTACCTTGCAAATAACCTTCACCGAATGAACGCAAGTGCATTCTTTCGCTAGAAATATCAGTAATCAATTAGCGGTTGACAGTACATAATTGCAAAACTGTAAATAATTAGTAAACGGATGGTTGGATATCACAAACACTCACAATTGTCAAAAAATTACTGATCGAGGCACGTGCATTAACGCTGTCAACATTCGGCACATTTTCGGAGCACTGCTTTTTTTCATTAATCGTAAATATTTTTGCTTAAAGACCTAATCAGCAGGAATGAATGCAGCGTGCTCAAATTTTTCATTCCTTGTATTTCACTTTTTTTTATGAATTGTGTTCAAGTCATATATCGTTGAACGTGTCATTGCCGGTGACTATTTTTCAAAGAATAGAGGAGGCATTGAAGGGGATCACTGTGCGTGCTCGAAACGTTTACCGCAATGTCGACGTTTGAATGTGTACTCGTTTCAGGGCGGACTAATTTGAAAGGGTGCCTGCTGTCGAGGTTTCAAGGCGAAACTTTAGTTGTATCGATGAGTCTTCTCGGTTGTTAGTCTAACAACTGACCGCAGTTAGATGGTTAGCTGTGGCGCAGATGTTGGAAGCTTCATTGAGTTTCAGCTTTCAATCTCTGAACCTTAGCTCAAGTTCATTTGACGAAGCTGCTAATGCGAAAATAGTAAGAGATGTATGTGAAGATATTGTTAACTGATAGATAAACAACTGGATTCGCATCAAGGTAAATGGCTCAAAATTTGAGCCGAAATAATATGAGGAAAAAGGGTGTAGTTTTGTATTTCAAAATGATGCTTTTAAGTGTAACACTTTTTACCGTTTTAAAATTGTGAACATCTTCAGAAAAGTTTTGCGCCATTTAAGAAATTTTTGTCATACTGTTCCTTAAACGGTGCAAAACGTTTCTGAAGCTGTTCATAATTTTAGAAATAAAACTTCTGCCATATTTGTTGGCAACTTCTTTTTCTGCAGCTCTTCTGCGACCGGACCAATCGAAAACACGCGCATATTTTTCGCTTCAATAAGCTTCTCTACCTGTTGATCCTCCATTCCTCCTCCGATGGCTTGGCGAAGAGGTTTGAACTCAGGCAGAGCAGACTTTTCTGATACATTAGGTACACCAAGTTTCGTAACTCTAAGTTCGTTAGCTTTTGAACAGACAGAGATACAGACACCGACGTAAACGGACGGACAGACAGACAGACAGATAGATAGACAGGCAGACGGACAGAGAGACAGACAGGTAAACGGATAGATAGACAGGCAGCTGAACGGACACACAGGCAAACAGACGGGCAGACAAACAGATAGACGGACGGACGGACAGACACACACATGCGCGCACACACGCACGCCTGTGGAAACAGACACAACGTTACGACAATGCGCTTAGCAAGCGCGAATTTGCTAAAGCATGTAGTAAACCAAAGTGAAGTTTAATAAAACGTCGTCGACTGAATATTTCGAGCCAAAAGCATGAGGAGTGAATAGAGCTGGAACAATTGCTATGATCGGGCGATTCCATCGCTGCTCAATTGTTTTTTTTTTTAAAGAAATAACACAGGAGAATGGCTCGAGCGAAGATAGAGAAAGGTAGGAGTGCACAAAGGCTAAAAGTTGTTCGTCAGAAGCAGAGAGTTGAGGTTATCTCGGCAGCAGTACTACGAGCGAATAGCCCACGCACTGTGCAGTGCAAGGCTTTCGCAGATAGTAGTTTGCAGGTGTAAAACTTTTAGTAGCCTATCTTAACGTCTAATCACTTTGTAAGGGTAGTAGTCCGATTCAGTCAGCCAATGCAAAGCTCTTCAGTTATTTGCTTCAGACGGTGTGCTAATATCCTCTCCCCGTCCTTCCCCCCACCCCCCTTCTTCTCCCGTTCTTAGCAAGTTATGACGTACGGAATGCAAATACACCGTCCGCAGTTTGCTCGTTCCCTTTCTCACCCCTTCGAGCCAAAAGCATGAGGAGTGAATAGAGGGACCACTTTTACAATTTCTTAGATGACTCTTCTTTTGTTGTTCTGGCGCGTAAAGATGCACATTTTCACTTTTGTTCGAGTTTCAACCTAAAGTTCTTAAATACGACTTAGATCTGATCCATCCAATTAGGTTTTTTCCCTTCTTCATTTTCTTTCTCTTCATCATTTTTCGTAAATATTTTTGTGACATAGTTTTGCGAATAAAAATGGGACTTAAAAATAATTCGTAAAAATACTGTAAAACGATGATGAATATAATAATCGCTAGTGCTCATAGGATTTTATCAATTTATAAGCCTCCTTTTCTTGAGTTCTGAAATTTAGACATTTATCGTTTTTTTTTTCTAGCACAACAATCAACGCGCTTCAAGAAACGTGGCCTGAGAAACGTGACTGATGAGGAGGATGATCTTTGGATGTTGAATCATAGCATAATTGGATAAAGGCACCACGTCTAGATGGGCTAGTGCATATAATTGGCCAGTAATTGGTTGGATTAAATGTGTGTACTTTCTAGTCCGTAGCATAGCGCTAATCGAAATATTTGCTGTTTATAGACTACGTATCTATGCACGGACAAAGCCCTTTTTGTCTTTTTTATTGCTTTTCATTGCTGCGGCCTCATATAACAGTGCTGTAGAAATTGCACTGTGTGATGACTTGTAGCAGAGGTTTTGTGAGGACTTGCTAGCTGTCATAAACGCCCCTTTAAAACGCGCATTTGCCCAGCGATCTCAACCAGTTAAGAGCACGCTTCAGCATTTCAACGATACTTTGCTGCATGCTTAATCTCATGCTCCGATCTTTATAAGTGTTTTTAGAATTTAATATTATATGCTAAGCGAGCACAGTTATAAACGACATTATGCTATTCTGCTTATTTGCATATCAACGGAGTGCAATTTTTGCATTTGGCATATTCGATAGGTGTTAGAGTATAGCAGATAGTAGTGTTTGAAAAAAAATTTGCTATGAGGGACTAGTGAGAGTGCGACAGAAAATAGAAGGTTGATTGTGAGCATTGTAATGCACCACTTGCTAAGCGTTTGAATTGTATGTTCGTAGAGCTGAGTGTAACGGTCTGTCTTCATCATGATCACTTTTTGTACACCGTCAAACAGGCTGCAAAACGGACTTTCTTGAATGGAATTCGGCCGCTTTATCGGATTTATCCAAAATGCGTTCTTGGGCACAACCGCAGATATAGAAGTTCTGGAAGAGAATGCTTTTAGAAAAATTCGCATTTTGATAGCCAACTTAATTTTTGAAGACACAGTACAACACCATAATGCAGTCTTTGTCGATGAAAACCGCACAGGTTCTAGTGAACTCCTG
The DNA here is from genome assembly GCA_000803305.1 of Toxocara canis. NCBI lineage: Eukaryota > Metazoa > Nematoda > Chromadorea > Rhabditida > Toxocaridae > Toxocara > Toxocara canis. The sequence continues at coordinate 302,138 of JPKZ01001125.1, read as the reverse complement.
TTGTTTGGCTTAACAAGTTAAGGCTGTTATGCGAATCACAATCGCTTGTAAAATAATAAGGCTCACATGAAGGTGTTGGTCCTCAAATGCGTTGCATTGCATTATGGCATGATGCGGACAGATTCCTTTCATGTGAGAGGGCGCATTGTGAGGTATCAATTATTCTTTTACGTTGGAGTGTTCGTATTCGTTCATATCCGTTTCTGATCTCCAGATTTTTCCTCGAATTCGTTCCAGTCATACCCTGGACCACAATATTACGTTCATCTGTCATTGCTGTAGTCTAGATTATTCGCATCATCTGGCCATGCTGTACCTCCGTCAGCCTCCGACTGGACCTCTTTGTAATGCGTAGATAGCGTTATCGCATTGTTTCTGCGGCATTTACTCGAAAATTGGACTAACTGTATTCGATGGAATTTTCGAGAGTACATTTCATATCAGTCATCACGGCATATTGTCCCATTTGTTTTTCTTAAAGGAATGGTTTTGAACGAACTGTCTATGGTAGGGCGCTCTAGCTACCTGGAATGGAAGTCGCGTCTCTGAAACTTCGAGCATTGCATAACCTTGTCGATTACAGTCGTTGAACGTTTGATGTAGAAGATCTATACATTATCATTCTTTGTACCCTAGAAACATATTATACATTCGTAAACAGAACCACCGGCTTACTGTTTTCTCACGGTAAAGGAAATTTAAGTGAGCCTACAATGTGCTTCATAACTTGTTCATAGTAGGGAGTAACAGCCGATTTTCAAACTTTCGAAACTAGGGCGCGTTTCTTTGCGCAAAATATTACATCTCCATTTCAACGGAGGTTAAGGGAGGTTAAGAAACGTTTTTATTGAGGAGGGGAAGGGGCCTCAGTTCGACGCTCTGTGGTATTTGAACTCCAGATATGATTGGCAAGTTATTCGAAACCTTAAAAACGTAGGTCGCACCCAGTAGCTCTTCATTCTTCGAGTTACTTAATGTGTATACACAGACTATCTATCTTACCATGAGTAAACAAACTTTTCACAATCTGATGACTGTGAGTAAACGAACTGATAAACCATGAGTAACTGACTGATAGACCATGAGCTGATAAACTGTAAAAGTGATAGCGAACTGATAAACTATGAGTAAGCGAAGAAAAGAGTTCCTATCTTTTGCTCGTTCTTGCCTGCAATTCGTCTATGGGTTCTCAGCTAGCCGGTGGAAGATCAGTCGTCAGTTGCAAGATTTCCGAGATTTGACCTAGAAGCAGCATCGATAAAGTGCAAGAAACGTTAGAGCATTTGGGAATTTTTCAAAAAAAATTTCCTTGGCGCAAAATTTTTGACTGTTTCAGACCTAGGATGAGTTGAAACTATTTTTTTAACGGGTAATTTTCATAATTTGAGGTTTTTCTGTTCAAGTGTAGTGTAATACTCACAAAATCAGATATTGCAATTCATGATACAAAAATTTCGCTTGAACATGGTAAGCAGCAAAAATTTTTCGAAATTTGAGGGCGGGAGGTGGGTGGAGAGGGGAGGGGGGTGAGAGGGGATGGAAAAGTGACAGATCCGGCGCGCACATGCGACACGAATATGCATCTATATTTTTGGAGGTGAACGACCAAAAACCAATAAATGTCGAGTCACAGTAATCCACTGGCAGCATCGTTGTCATCAGTGAGAGCAGTCATTTGGTTGTGTTGCGCTCTAACGGTCGACGTGTATACAGGAAATGTTGAAGGCGTGTTGAGAGCGGCGAACGTTTTACACAGCAAAATGCAGCCACCAATTTATCGCGCGAATCTCTCGTGCTCAATCCTGCTGTTCTTTCATGTGTTAGCCTTTGTAAACTTGGTTATCTACAAACAAATGCGGTTCCTTTGTTCGTTTGTGGATAAGATAATGTGGCAGAATAGCAGTAGACTTCATCGATTCCAGCGGCAGTATTACGCCTGCTTCCTTGCGGACTTTTCCTCGACCAAAAAACGCTCCATACAAACTTCAGTGTGCTACGTGCATAATGTTTGCTTTGCTGTTAGGTCTTTCTAGCGCAGCGGAGAAAAGGTCAGAAATAGGCCATCGTTTGGGGCTTGCATCTTCTGCACCTTCCATCCATTGGCGAGCGCCTAAGAAAATTGAGCAAAAATTACTTCAGACTTTTAGCCGTTCAGGCGTTCAAGCTTCTTTCCAACTTTTCAAAGACCCAAGAGCATACAGCCTTGCGCTAGGATTACACTCTTTCCCCTCGTTTTCTTTCCCTACCGTTAGATACTTGAGTACTGATGCACCCTTGAAGTTTTTCACGATGAATTTAATGCGATGAATGCAAACATTTCCCCGACAGTTCATTATTTAAAGAGCCATATTCGATTACTGGGTAGTCATTTTGTGCGTAACCGTCATGCATCAGTAGCCAAAACGAACGAAACAGAAATCTATAAGCCTTCCGCTGACCAACCATAAATAAATTAGGACTGAAATATTTAGCTGTATTTTAGATGTTTCGAAAGCATATTGGTAACTAGAGTACTATCTAGCGACGGTCTGAATTCATTAGTGGAAAAAGCGACAGTTCCATACCGGCATACCGGCACAACTCTGGGTGTAACATTTTTCCTTTTAATGATCTTAAAATATGATTGAATTGTGATGGATCAATTTTGAGCCGTTCGATCTAGTTATCTAATTTGTAGGAAATGTGACGGAATCGGCAAAGTCGACATCAAGAAGTTCATATGTCATTTTATAAAGAACGCAACGATCATGTTTTAGAAACCGGCGTTCATACACTTAGAGATCAGATCATCGTAACCTCATCTCGTAAGGCGAATCTTTTATTCGAAAGAAGAGTCGTAGCAGAATTACGCCACGATAATTTGCTGATACGTTTGATCATGTTAGCGGTGTATGAAGTGTACATAATCGGGGCATAACCAAGATAAGGAAGAACGGAGGTCCTGCTCGGCCTGGCAAGAAACGCCATGTCGTGGGTTTTGAAGATTCGTTTTAAGAACTGAAGCATGCAAAGTTTTAGGGGGTGCAGACTTTTCAGTGTTTTTGGCTTGGCTTTTGCAGCTTTTAAAATTATTATGTACTCATCATGGGAGATTATTTGTGTGACTATGTTGTCTAGTCATTGAAACATTTATGCGATGGTGGAAGGGGTGGTTGTTAGTTGCGATGACTGTATTAGCAGGCGATTCCGAATAGGGAAAGGAACAAAACAAGAAAAATATTTGATGCGCTTTTTTTTCGCGTCGCTGTTGTTCTTTAATTTTTAGAATATTTGCTGTTTTCTCGCTTTATCTCATCCTAGTATCAGTCCTCCGTCCCGCTGTTCATTCGAGGATCTTGAGTAAGCTTTTCATGCCGTTGCCGGAAACTCCGAATGTGCGCCTGACAGTTATTTCGAGGTGTTTGTGACAGCGTACATGTTAATTCAATAGAAGACACATCAAGCTCGAAGCTGCTCACATTCAGGAAGAAATACTCGAGAGGTAACGTTTGCGCTATTATACAGTCATAGGCTACAATTAAGCAAGCATAGTGCCTAAGTCTCCTCATTGCGTTTGTATGCTTATTTTAGATGTTTTCATTTGAAGGTAAACAAAACCTAGGCTCTTACTTCATGAAAATACCTAAAATTGTATGCATCAGTTTATCGGCTGCTTTAACGTTTTTATTTATTTCTTTCCGCATGATTTTTCCAGATCCTACTTTTGGTTACCGAAATTTTATCGAAATCTTCCCTTACATTAACCTCGTGGAAAGTTGGATGCGAAATTCGCGCTCGTGAGCTTCACTGAATTCATTCTGTTGGACGGAGATGGTGGTCTTGGGTCCTTCAGCTGCGTGAGTCTGTTTATGCGCGAATGAGCTGTCCTGATTTTTTTCTTGTTCTCTGTTACCAAGTGGAAGATTTTTGTATTTGTTTCAATCAAAGGTGTCTTGTTAATATGAAATTTTTATGAAGCCAGTCTAGAACTCGCTTGGTGGGTGCAAAGTTGCTCATTTACAACAGGTGGGATTGCGTGCCACAAAGTCGACAGTTTGGCTGCTCACTCCAACCGAGCAGCATTCAAGAACTACAAACAAATGATAAAACTCGCTAAATAGTGCGTTTGCATGTTTGCGGAGACGACTGGCCATACAAATGATCCATAAAAATTTAAGTGATAGAAAGGAGAAAAATCCGAATACTAAAAATTCGTTTCAACAAGCGCTGACACAAAATTTCTGCTAGATTCGCGACCGAGTCGTATCTTCCCGCTAGCTGATCGCTGACAAATACAAACTGGCTTGTTTTAACACATACAACTTTTATCATGATATATAGAGCTTTTCTTTGTGGTGAGACAACGCGACTTAATCCACACAGAAAATTCATTCATTCAAACAGACTACTTCCAATATTGAAGTCATGAGAATGCGCAAAAAATGAGAGGTGTTTCACCGCAATTCTCTCTGGCTTGGTCCAGAAGAAAAGCCTTCCTTCTAATCCATTTTCCGTGGCCGTATTTTACCGTAAAAGAATATCGAAAGTTTAAGAGGGAATTGCCCATTTATCTAAAAACTAAATTGAATAAAACAGAATTGGATTATTTTTTACGATAGGTGGACGGTACACCTTTCAACGCCCTTAGTAGGTCCATTAAGAAGAGCACGAGTGAGCGGTCGAACATTATCACTTAGGACGGCAGGTAGATACAAAGCAAGATCAGCCGCGAAAGTGATGGGAGAAAAAACAAACTCAAAGGAAAGCAGTTGTTTCTCCGTCGACATCGCTTTTGTAAAGGCCAGTTCCTATTTTCCTTCGACCAGAGAAACCTAACATGAAATCTAAGCCTTTTATAGCAGGCGATGTATTTGACTTCGCCATTTACGCATAATCGATTTCGGGTACTTTGCGCTGACAAATTCAAGAAGATTTTTAAAATTGTAGTCGCCGACGTATTATGATGATGTATCTAAAGCAGCGATGTTCGTGAATTATAACTACCCAAAACCATGTGTAACAGAAAATTGAGTAATTTCCTCTTGAAAGATGTGGTCGACTTCTTTTCTGCTCTGTTCTCGTATACAGGTGGGCCCAATATGAACTGATATAGAGAACATATATATGTCTGTCGATAAGAATAGATAAAAGCAGGCGCAAAGTAACGTCGAGTAACGGCTCGGTTCCTCAGAGACACGTTTCGTAAACAGCGATCGAATTCTCGTATCACAAAGGATTCGAAAAAGGAACGAGAAATTTGAACAAAAAAACCGGCCTGATCGTGGGCTGGTCCGCTTATGCCCGTTACTTCAATCCAAAATTTCTTCTCGCCTCAAGCTTGTCCTTCGCTTGATAGTACGTGAGCCACCTCCCGTCGAACCTCAAACTCGGGTAATTAAATCTAGTCGTTACGCGAAGTGAAGGCGAGCAACATCATAACAGAATCGTTAATACCATGGGGAACTCGCAAATCGTAGAGTTTCTTGTAGAACATTTTGTAAGGCAGTTTTTACTGAATGAATAAAAACATGGAACAAAAGAATATATGCACAAAGCGCGAAACGGAAACGATGATATGAAGCCTGTGCAGCAGTCATCAAGTGAACGCTTTGTGACCAATCGGAGTAAAGACCACGCTCATAAAATTGAGCCATTTGAAGAAGTGTAACAAAAAGACAATATAATGCCTATCACTGTAAATTTTTCATTTACGCAGTCTTTACTTGTTTTACTATCGGTGATTTCTCGAATACATTCTCGAGACATAAGCTGCTACTTCCTTTTACTGCTTTAACAGCGACCGCTTGAAACATGCTCTCGGACGTTTCTGTTTTGCCCCATTTGAACCGTTGACAGAACCAGTTGACGTAATCGAACTTGCATAATTTATAAATTACTCACGTAACATCGTTGATTATCTTTTACACGAAGTTTAGGTTTTTCTTAGCCAGGTTGTTGCTAGCTTAAAAGAAATTCCGATTCTTGATCTTACAAAGCACTCGCCTAGAAGAACGGCAGTATTTAAACACAGATATGGACATAACATTCTAAAATTGAAAGGGAAGTAAGACAACTTCTGGTCAATTTGGCCATTTTTTTTCAAAGTGATTGCGAATAGACGTGCTTTGACACTAAAGCACTCGCACACTTCTAACGGTGTTTGAAATGTCCACTTCTAGATTGTCGTTGATCATAGGCCTTTATTTGTGAAATCTAGCAAGTTATTATCTAGCATCAAATATAGTGACACTAGTTTTGGTTCGGTTGAGTTTGCTATGAACGATAGACAAAAATTTCTTGACCCTCCTTGAGGTCGTTTTTCATTGCCCCATTCACTTTGTCGAGTTTATGCGGGTTCATAACAACTGGATGCCATCCGCACATGATACAATTTCGCCTTCTATGTTAAGTGATTTGAGATCATACGGGGAAAAAAGCAAACCGGAAATAAGTTTTGAACATTGTAAATTGTAGCTATTTTTGAAATATTAAGGATTCAACATCCCTTCAATTTGCGCGCGATTAGATTGCTCACATACCATACGTGAAAATGAAATCATTGATTATCATCGACAAGAAATCACCGTTTGTTTTAGTTTTGTGCGCAATTTAACACATCGATTAGGATTGCATTAAAAGAATTGCTATATCAAATAGTCTCTTTCAGATGCTAAACCGATCAATGCGTAATGAAATGTTACTGCCAATTTGGTGGAAATTTTTCTTTTAAACAAAAAGAGCTTCCAAAAAGGAGATGAGATACAAGTATCGTACACCTAGTGCATTAGTAGTTGCAAATTGATATCGGTGAACAACTACCAATCGCATTTTGTGCACAAATAAATAGTGTACTATTTTTGTTGCGCTATGCCACATAAAACTGATGCAAGCAAGTGTCAGTTGTGAAGAAACTTGTTGTCGTATTTATTTTCGAGTCATCGCTAGATGTTGCTTTTTTTTTAAAACCCTAACGACAACCGATGAAAATTTCACTAGCACCCAAGTTAAGCGAACGATCGATGTTTAGATGCACAAAAAAAAATTCAAAAATTGCTCTCTCATACGTACTAAGCGATCCAGTCATCCAGTCATCCAGTCATCAATACTGTGCCATTTTATAGCATAATATGATTCGCATTAAACAATATTATATCTACGTTTTCCACAACCACAACGATGGCGTAACAGAAATCCTTTCAGTGCACAGTTGCCACGAATATGTTCCCAAACATTTTTCACCATCTCAACGTGATCAGCATCGTCACTGCGTAAAACGAGTTTTTAAATCATTCAGTTAATGTTCATTCTCGCTTCAGTTTTTTTTTGCGCCCCATAAGTGTTCGCCATTGGATTTTGTGCATGGCGATGTGGATTTTATGCATGGCGATATGCTTATTAAATAGCGCTATATTATGCATAAACGTTTTGCTTGACGACTTATTTTGCGATTCGCAGAGAAAGTACAATGGTCGTATGCATAATAATCATATTTAGAACTCTCAGAAACTAGAGGTTTTGACACATTACTCGACGTTGTGTACTTCTGCATTTTAATTCTTAGTACTTTCATTTGCCTTTCAGCATTTAGAATCCTGCCGACTAAGTGCTACTATTTTTGTCACTGATATAATCTATTACGAAACTATAATTTCTTAATGTATTTATAAAAATTTGTATAGGGCAATTTTAAGCGTTACTTTGTTAACAACATTCTCTTTTTGCTGCTTGCTTCGTGTTTCCCTCGTCAGTGCATTTAATATTTATTGAAAGACTTGTCGATTGTTCAGTTAGTTGTTGTTTTTTTTTTTGACTCCGGCTGTAAATTCGGTTGCAGGAATGAATGATGTGGCTGACCAATATAAGGAAACGGAAGATCGTAAAGCAGAACTGAGAATCTTCAAAGTAAAGTAAGTAATTGAAACGTTTGAAATGGGGCAAACTTCCCACAGATATCTTTATCACTTCTAATTTTTCCGGGTTTACTTCGAGCATATTGTTCCTCTTCCTAAAACGCTTTAGCACTTTTTCCGCTTAGGCTTGCTTGGAAGTCATATCACTCACCGACTTAGCTTCCTTGCTGTTCCTCTCGTAGGACGTGCTGCCCAAGTATACAATAAGTTTCCTTCCCATTGCATTTTTCGGTAGTGGAAGATTTATGTTAATAACTGGTTTTAGAATTTATGTTTTAGAAACACTTTAAGAAAAAGAAGTGATAAAACATAGAAGGCCATCGAAAACTGATAAAAGCTAAAGGATTCACTCAGTTAAATAAGGTACCTGCTTTTTAAGTGTCTCACTAAAAGCGTAACAACCCTTGACCTAGCTGCACTGCAGGGAAACGAAGGACTGCGTAATTCAATAATCACTAGTCGTTCGGCAGTAGTAGGTGATGTCTAGAAAACGGTTTTCTTACCACTGCTGAAGCGACTACGAGTTTTGGGCGTACTAGATGTCATCAGAAATGTCCAGCTTCATAGATTCTTCCCGGTATGTGTAAGTCGTTACAAACATAAGTAAACATCACTGTTAATGATATGCGTATACACAAACATTCGATTTTATCCGACTGAGATTTTTACTTATCATAATTGGTAATTTACTTATCATAAAACGTAAAAAGATTAAAAGTCAGTCGTACGGCTTGCGGAGTTTGCAACTGTTCGAGAATCGAAGGGAGACTTCTTTTGAAGTAGAGGCGAACGAATAGGAGGGTTTTCACAGTTCTATGATAACCCGATGCAGACTCATTATGCTGCTCTTCTGGGCAGATTCCAGGATTTAGCCTAGCTGGGAATAATCATTCTAGAGAAGCTCCGAATTATGATAAGGACGCGAGGGAAAACGCACGAATCGCTCGAATTGAAGGTTCACCAGAATTGGAAGAGCGAAGTTCGGTGCGAGAGATCGCCCAGCATTTCGGCGCGCTACATGAACCACTGTTCGCCGCTAAAGTGCGCACGTTTGCAGACGATGAGAGCACACGTGTTGCTTCGTCCATAAAAGTGTCATCACTTCAGCTTAGACCAGAGTTACATCAAACGAACGTATCTGGTACCGATTCTGCGAGCTCTCCATCCGGCGTTAAATGCGCCGAACAGTTCAGCGACCATGGTGGAGATCACTTATCGCTAAATAAAGCTATCTTGAGCAGTCCAACCACTATCGATATCTCGCCCAAAGCGGTTGGTACCGTCGACGCTTCAGCTGATCACTCTCAGTTGCCAACCTCGATAGAAACACAGATATCGCAGCCCACTGCTGCGTCCAATGGCCATGCTGTGGAAGGAGACACACGGCGAAGTCCTGAACGGATCGCTTCCCAGGCAATCACAAACCCTAGCGTTGCTGCCGATAAAAAAAGTGGTTCTTCTGGTGACGAAGGCGGCGAACTGCCACAAGCAAAAATTAATACCACAAGTAATGTCTCTGTAACTGATGGGCACGATTTGTGCAACGATGAATATAACCAAGTGGTCCAATTTGCAACACACTCAAACGTTAGCAAGCTGCTATACAATATTACCAACATCAGCACGACGACAGCCGCGAGCAATGGGCATCAAACGACGAAACCTGATGTGGATGCCTGCAAAGAAAGTGTCAGTTCAGCGGGACTTACTGAAACGTCAGACAGTTGCGCCCTTGTTGGCAGCGCTCAGACAGATGTGGAATCGAATGCTGACAACACTAGGGACGACAATCCTGAAAAGAAAATGGCGAGTGACGAGGTCGTCGCGCAAAAGGTGATAGCCACAGATGCGAGCGCAGCCCACCCATCAAGGTACTTAAGTGTATTATGTGTAAATGTCACTCACCACAATTTGACCGCAACATCAAGGTACAATTAACACAGTTATGCTTTCTCGTTGAATACATTTGCGCACATAGGCGAACAGCGCACTTAATCACGATAATTCCACGTCTTCAAGTCCACTTTCCAGGGGTGTGTAACAGTCTCAAGCGATACATATTGAAGGGATCTCGTATAATGCCTAACCCTAAAAGTATTCTCGGAGTGGTTGTAGAATTTTATTGCCAAGTGTAATAGAAAGGCACCTTAAATTGCAGCTTCTATCAACAAGGGGTGCACCTCGAACTTATGCTTGTGATCGGGACCATGATCCATTAGGATGTTAATATAGAAATCTTTTTAAATGAGTAAAATACGAAGATATATTTGATGAAGTTGAACGTTTGTGAGAAAAGCTGTAAAATTTTTGAAATGATATCGAAATGTCGCCCTTTGCATGAGCATGCAAATATTGTCGGAGGGAACTTGCATGCTAGATCAGGGTCATTTTTAGTGTTCCGTGGTATGCGAGCAGAAATGCTAATGACAGTAATTTACTCTTTGTTTGCGTTTGCGTCATTCACATGCTTTCGTGGTTTGGCTGCAAAATGGCGAGTATTTCGACTGTAGAATACTTTTTTAAGTGAACCACCCGATTTGCATCCAAAATAAGTTGCATGCTCCAAAGCACACTAACATTTCTTTTTATTACAGTTGAAGATTTGCAGCAGTTTGCCGTCGTTTTACAAACACTTAAAGCTTCGACTTTGTGATTTTGGATTCTTAACGAATTCTTGTAATTGACCTACACATCACGTAGATATAAGGCTAATGGTGATCGACTCAGTACAGATCAGTCACGTATAAGGCGCATGGCGATAGATTCGGTACAGATCACTCGCATATAAGGGGCATGGTGATTGATTCAGGAAGCATATATTAGTATTTTTGCTGAAGAACGCCATTTGAGCAGCAACAACCAATCTCGTTTATTCAACTTTTCAACACTGCCACATCGCCAATAACGTGCAGAAGTAAGGTTATCAAAGGAAATGCGACTTTATATCTATACTTACTAGTCAAACGAATTCTTTCTTTTCAATTAGCCACGCCACTATAAGAAATCGTTAGAGAAATATCGGTGAGAGCCACTCAAAAGGATGCAGATCACATCGATTTCACCGTTTGATGGCACAATAACCGTACCGTGAATGCTTAGGCAGAAAATAGCGGCGAAAAAAATAAACAAGTTACGAAGCTTACCAGAGGCTGCCACAATATGCGCTATATATAATCGCTGTTAAAATGGGTGATAAATGTGCGCAAGCGAAATATACAACGCTTCGCTGCATATGAGCGTTTCTGCTCGACTTGCGATTAAACAGTTGCTTTCGATACACGGTATGAAGTGGTCGGGCGATTTGTTCACTAAATACAATTGTTAGGTCCCATTTGTCGAATATTTTCGCACTCATTTTCTCAAAATTGCTTATTTCTTATCCAGAATTTCACAATCTGAAAGGTCTTTAATACCTAACGAATCGAACTGCAGGAAGACCATTGCTCTGATCGGTATCTCGTTCTCTGTTATTTTGCATACGCCTTAATTCATCCAAAAATCCTTGGTTTCTCGGTTTTGGTGTGGGGGCAGTCACAGTCGCATAAATTATGCTTGATTTATGCTTAATTATGACTGTTGGGTTTCATCGCGGAACTTTAGTTCGTGAGTGGAAATTACAGAATGGATAAAGATGCGCACAGGCTCACGCACATGCGTATACGCATGAATACATGCACATACATACGTACATACATATATACAAATGCATATGCATACACTCACATATTCACATGTGGATATGCGCACACGCTCATATACGCAATTTCAGAGATATGACGAGAGCGTAATGCTCTTTCGTTACAGCCAAAAGCGCACGAAATGTGTTGCAAGCGCAGTAGGGATGCTATTTGCCGTAATGAGCTTTGCTTATACCTCATAAAACAGTGCACTGGCTGTTGAAAAAACTGCTTCGCTGTTACTTCTTTCATGAAGTTTTTTGGAAAGGGGCAGTGGAGGAGAGGAAAGCAAGTTTTTATAAGTGGAAATGAAGTTTATGAAGAAATCTTTTGGAAGTATGACTGGATGTGAAGAATATGAGTGAAACCAAGTTATGAGCGAGAGATTTTCCATAAACGTTTGAGATGTTATGGAATTTTAGAGCTAGGAGTAGAGGTGAATTTAAGAGTGCAGACTTGTATGACCTAATGATTTTAATAGAAGAGACGATGAACGCATATTCCAGTCAGATACCACCGTATCTGTTCCATTTCTCGTAATCTATCTTCGAGACTGATCAGCGCTCATTTGCGGGGGAATGGGGTGATACTACTACATTTTCAGCCTTAAGTCTTTGTGAGAGCATTTATTCAGAGAAATTTTTCGGCAGATGCAAACGCTATGTTATGATCGTGTGTGACAGAGGAAGTAAAGAACAGAGTTCAAACAGGCGATGCCATACTTGTCGTTGATGGACTGTACTGTCATAGGAGGTCTATTCATGGCCATTGCGAAATGGATTTTGAATCTTNNCTTTCCCGTCTCACCCGCCCAGGTTCACAAGTCTGCCACTGCGAACGGAGTATTTAATGAATAGTACATAAACTTATGGAAATATTTTTGTACAGCGGTGAGCATAAAGAGAATTTCAAAGATTGATCATCATAAAGGACACAAAGATTACTTCGAGTTAGATTCTATAGAATGACTCAAATCATCGTTCTTTATAGTTGTGGTAAACACATTTCGAGGCGTGAAAATTTCAGGAATATATACTTCAGCATTTATAGTTCCTTCCTTATGGAAAGCTCACATGACCACGATCGCATCATAGTGTGCAACGGTCAAGCAGAATGTTCTTTTTGCGCAGCTAAGCGTTTCTCATTTGAGTGTTTCATTTTCAGTGTCAGAATCAATGCATGTTAAGCCAGACTGCGGAAAGCGCGTGACGTACTGGCCTCCCTGGCACGTTTCTTAGCTTCCTGCTTGAGTAAACAAAGTGCTAATGTCAATGCTAAAAGCTTTCCTCTAGAACACGTTAAAGGTTTTGGCGATGAGGAACTATTGTAGCCATTATGCAAACTAGTTTTGATATACTTCAGTGCTGTCGGTATGGAAAGATTTGTCCACAAACATTTCTTCAGCCTTAGACATTTTCAACTGATTGGACTCAATCTTATAAACTGTCGCGCTTTATGAATTCTCAGCCAATGAATTCTTTACAACATTTTCCAACATTCTATCACTATTTTTATGCATCGCTGTTCGCAGAAGTACTCAGGAAATGCTTAGAGAGAGGTGAGAGTTTTGAAAGTGAGTTCGTAAGAGTTCTAAAATAGTGGCAATTTTGGGATGGAAATGCGACGGCTTTTCATTTAGGAGGTGTTCGAAATAATGCGAGCACATTTTATTGCTCGATTTTATTGGAAGGCGAAGCGATGGCCGTGCTCATACCACACTGCACCACCGTATCGTTTGGGTGGTTTGCCGTCACTGCTCACATCCAAATGATCAGCCAACATTCGATGAACCTTCTTTTGATTCCCGTAAAGAAGTTTCTCGTAAGCTTTTCTTAACATTTCTAAAATTTCGAAGAAGTTCGACCTTTCATTTTGAGCTGAGGAGGAACACGCATTAATAATATTTACCCATTCATCTGCAATCAACTTCGAATTGAATTTTTCCTTGAAAATTTTTGCCATTTTCCTACCCGGCACTTATCCCGAGTAAATTATTGTATTTTTCAAACGACAATTTACTAATTGCTCAAGACCGAAGAATAATCATTTGCAGTTTTCTTTGTTTGCAGTTTTATTTGCAACCAGTTGCAAAAATGCTCATTTGCAACATTTGTTTTGCTTGAATAAGGTACCTTTGCAATGTTGAGGAAAGCTGATTAACAACACACGTATCCGCTTTATCACTGCGGTAACAAATACATAAGTACGATGATAGTTGCGTTGCAGCATACAGTGTTTGTAAATGCTTAAGTTTGGGTGTCTCAATCAGCTTTTCGCAGATGCAAATGCGATAGGTATCCNAAAAACCACTTATTTGAAAATCGAATTTAGTTGAGGGCGTATGAAAAGAAATTACCACGTTTGGGTACAGATAATGAGCCAAATGTTTACTGTTACTTTTACTAAGCGCAAGTAATTCGAAAGTAAGAGCATAGACATATTATGCTCCTCCAACCACACACTTGGTAAGAGCATGAACATATTATACTCCTACAACCACACATTTGAACCATTTAAAATTTTGGGCGAGTGAGTCAAAAGTTTTGGTTATGTGAAATTGTTCAATTTTTCGAAACCCGGAACCATCCTCGCTAACATTTCTTTAAAAAAAATTTTTTACACCAGCTTCGTATGATTTCATGAAAACCACGATATTTTTGAATTTTTATTCTGCTTATTTTGCTGAAAAATCGATACGTTTTGTTGGAATTAGAAATAAAAAACAAAACGCTCATGCTCATTTTCATAAAATATATGCACACTGTACGTTTTCGGGGCTTGTTATATAGGCAATTGCATGGCAACAAAAACATTGGTATAGAATAACAACACACCCATTTTTGTAAGGAAACGCGCAGAACGAGGTGGTGCTGTATGCGCGCTCTAGCTACTTTATTGCACTACGTGAAGGCAGCAATGAGGTTGATTTAATGCAATAGCAATTGATTTAATGCAACAATAATGCAAATTGCATTGCAAAAGTAGCTTTATGTCGGTCGATCTGTTTTCAAAGTATAAACGAATAAATCATGTAGAGCCGAAATTAATTAGTTTGAGCAGTTAACTGAAGATGGCAAATTTTATCGTTTGTTTAATATCATTATATCAAAATCATTTAATATCAAGATGGTAAAATTTAAATATCATTGAAATCCGAAACTGTCTGAGAACACATTCATTTCGTTTATTCCTTTTATTATGTGCTTTATTTTATAACTTTTACGGTTTGTAATCTGCAATCATCGGCGTGACCCCTCAATCACAATAATTCGCTGTCCCTTTATTTAAGCGATAAGATAGTCATCATACAAGAAAAGCTGCATCCTTCGTGCGGAACAAGTTTGCAATAAAACTTACTCATCCAAACATTATGCTTGCTGCGGACGCTGTCCTAAACTAAATTAGTTAAGACGTCATTAACAGAACCCCTCTTTTCAAGAAACGTGCGCCCACTTCTCGACTTATCGAAACAGGTGGGAAATTCCACGGGCAACGTTTCGAAAACAACCTATATTTAAGTACGCTCTGAACGATTTCTGTCATTTCCATATACTCCGTTGTTTATTTGGGTCATGGGCGTTCATACGAGCATGTAAAGTCTGCGAAAACAGCAACAGTGACATACGTAGGAAGAAATTAAAACATAAAAAAGACAGGTTTTTCTCACGCTTAATACCACCGAAGATACTTAAATGGAATTCATTATATTTCGAATTCTCTTTCCTCAGGCTGATTTTTTGGCAGAAAATGTGCGCACGTCTACTGGTATCACTCGGTACCATGCAGCAAGCGCAAAAAGAAAGCGTATAAAACGCAAAACTAAGCTACGAAGGATTTTACAGCTGCGCTTTATCGCAAAAATATCAAAAATCCCTTATACTAAAAAGAACGCTTGTCATAAATACATATCTGAAACTGTACATATACGCACACATTAAAAATTTCGCAAAACCAATTAAAAATGACAGCACTTTTTCGCGTGAGCATGATCTTGAGCGCATGCATAGAGGAAATGTTTCACCTGAACATCTCGTTTATGAGCTACGCAGTCGTAGAAACGCTACTAGCTCATGATGTGGAAAAGAATAACAGCCAACAGGCTTATTGGAACGGAATACCGAAATTAAAATTTCCTAGATTGAACACAATCTTTATATGTTGCTTAGAAAGAGGTAATTCAATCAGAGTTTGGTGAAAACGCAATAAGTGTCAATGATGCGTTGTGAAGATGCCAGATTGTGCGAACCGCGTCAACGTCAGTGAGCGAAGCATTGCTGACATCAGCTACTAGTTATGTGCCTTCGCAACGTTTATGAAGTGCTCATCGCCAAACGATTGCAACCAGTTTATGCTTTCAAAACCCTTCTGATCGAGTCCTGCTTGCATGCCATTGTCTAGTACTTGTCACAAGCGTTCAACCAGTTGGTGACAACATTTAACGCCAATGCCGTCCTCGTTATAATACAGCGTTCAAATTGTAGTAGCCCATGCTACAAACTAATTTTTGCGATTACGTCATCTGTGCTGGTGAATTTCACAATGTTCGGAGGCTTCCTTGCCATTAAACAAAAGATGATTTAGTTTTCTAGATGTTAAACAAAGGTATTTTAAGCTCCGTTGCAGCAGATATTGCTTAAGGGACTCTAATTTGCGACTGGATCCTCGTATTAGAAAGTTCGCTAAGGTAGTGTTAATTTTTGCTTTCCCGTTTAGGCTTTTTTTTACTTTAGTGTAGTTATTAAGTAAGACCGGCTTACATCGGATCAGTTTCCAGTGTTAAATCATAAGCTGCTGTACTCGCTGGTTTAAATTTG
The DNA here is from genome assembly GCA_000803305.1 of Toxocara canis. Taxonomy (NCBI): domain Eukaryota; kingdom Metazoa; phylum Nematoda; class Chromadorea; order Rhabditida; family Toxocaridae; genus Toxocara; species Toxocara canis. The sequence continues at coordinate 285,758 of JPKZ01001125.1, read as the reverse complement.
CAAAATAGTCCGGGCATCCGGCGCGGACAAGCATTTCTCTTGCCACGATTATTCAATGCTATCCGAAAGCACGTAGGAACAAGTGGGATGAGGAGGGTTTAGTAAATTCAGTTTGCTGAGGAAAAGGAAAAGATGGGACTAGGAAATGAGGCATTTTAGCAGTTAGCAGCTTTCATACAAACCATAGTGATGCGCAATGCGACTCTTTAATGTTTTCCCACTTAATTTTTTCATTAAAAACCCCCAGCCTGTGATCTTGCAGCCATTTGAAATTGAAAGAGAGCGCAGCTCATGTACGCGACAGTCGTCGTCCTTCTTTATACCATCATGATTCGTACTTCTGCAATTTACCTTTTCATTCACTAAGTGCAAAAAATAATCCTACTGTAAATTAGAGGGGGGATGGGCGTTGTTGCTTCACATCTTCCCTCTAACATTTGACGTCGCTTATCTGATCTTAGCACCGCTGTTTATTTACGACTACTTTGATCAACAGGAAAGCCGTGAAGTGTGTACGTGAGAAATGTCTTCTATTTGGATACTATTTTGTTGTTCGCTTCGCGATTGTTGCATTATTCCATATACAAGTTCATTCTTCATTTGTTCTCTCATCATATAAAACACCATTTAAATTCGAAACACTACAGCGCATTGAGATCAATAATAGGCATTTCTAATTTTTTGCCTCTTCGTATCGCTCGAATAGTGTATTCCTGTACAAGTTCTGTCTTCACTTGTTTCTTTTATCGTCACCAGTGGCGTACTGTTTTCAAATTTTGGTAGTTTTAAGACAGCATTGTCTTTCCGCAAAACACATGTTCATATGCAAATTGAGATTTTGCATATGAGAATGCTGATGGACCAATTGGTCGCGGAAAGTGATCGTGACTTTATTCTAAAGTTTCCATTGAGCTGTAGTCTTAGTAACGGCATAAAATTTGTGTAATTCAGTCCGTTTATGATTGAATTACCGAGGCTTGATGTCCACTGAGACTATTTTATGTTGTAGTACAGGATCATTGAAGCGAAAGTGAGAGTGTTGTGGGAAGACAACGTGTCCTACACAAAGCATGATATGCTGCTTTCCTTCGACCATAGGAAGAAGAAGCGCAATAACTGTGTTCACTGTGTGTAAATGTATGTTTGTATGTGATAACTGTGCTGACCCATTTTTGGCCTACCGTTACGAATGAAGGCTCACCAAATTTTCTAGGTCCGAATGCTGTGCCTCTGTTTAACGCACTCACTGTCCGCTATGCTAGCAACCGTTCAAGAAAGCATTCCTTTCTAGAACACAGGCTATTTCTATACCGCAGAAGCTCAGTAGTAAAATCTGATAGCGCGTAACGTCTTATAATAATTTTTATTAGTAACTTTTATTTTTTAATGCGTCCACGGTTCGTTATGATATTGTTTTCTCCAAATTCTCATTTCCTTAAGTTAGTGAGGCATAATAAACGCGCAATTCCACAAGTGTGCGTCTGCAGGAGAGGTCGCAAAATTCACAGATTAGTTACTTTTGTAGGTCAGGGCAAGTGGCTCAGGAGGCACCGAGAGTGCAAACAGTCGTGATGAAAAAGAAGCGTTCTAACGAATGTTTTGCCGACGCCAAAGTGGATGGATCACACTCTAAAAGGTAAGCTTTATTCATTTGGGCACATACTAAGTATATGCCCAAACAGTGGCAATAGAACTTTTCCTTTTGTAATTCTTCGAGATCGTCGGGTATAAAGAAGGGAGCGATTGGAGACTTCATAAAAGGTCTCATTGCTGGCGAGAAGGTGCTGCTACTCGGTTTGCTGCACGTCACAGAGGCAGCTACTTCGTTATTTGTTGTTCGGCGTACGTTGATTTAAAGAGCTGAGCTTGATGTTTTATTGATCACATCGTCAAATACAGTAGACTGAGAGTTATTTTATGAAGCAATACATGAAACAACACTGTTCATCATTTACAAGTGTGTAAGATGGCTAACATCCGTTTAATACTGAATTTTCATTAGCATTCGGGAGGATAAATTGCATTGCTTCGTCTACAGTGTTTCATCGGTAGATAGACTTTGGCGATTAGTAGATGTGGTCTCCTGCAATGATGTCTTTGTGCGTGTAAAACATACTTTAGCTTGACACCGTAATTTTCTCTGCGCTATTCCTAGATATAGTTTGGTATTGTATTGTCTGAGCAATCTACTTGTAGTTCAAGTAAGCCACAGCTAAATTTTTGAGGGACAAAGTAGAAGTGCTTTGCTGAAAGTTGGGTGAAAATGCAAATGCAGTACACGTCTCTTTTGCATATGTTTGTGATCAAAACGTACTTCGAATTTTGAACACGTAGCAATTATAAAGCTTTTCTGTTTTTCATTATGAAGCTCCGAATAACCATCGAAATGAGAAGGCGAATGGGGGCTACCACCATTCCCATTATTGTGAAGTGCTGATGGGGCCCTCAGTCTCCCGTAATTGTGAATGAGAAAGCAAAAAATCTGATAAAATTAATGATTAAAAAAAACAGTTGTCCGCATTCCTATTCGTGCGTGGAGGTATGGGGCGGCCATCAGCATTTTTTGACTTGAACTTATTTTAAAACTACTTTAGGGAATTTTGGTGTCGTATTCTCTCAGTCTTTCTCCATTTCAAGGTTTTTCTCGTTCACAGTTTGTTCTCAATTCACGCTTTTTTCTAACCTGTCTCCCTTTTCCTCTGATAAGCCTCAGCTGGGTTCCACTAGGTAAGATTTTGAGAAAGTTTCGTCAAGGAATTACCTTTTGGAAAACCGGACGACTGTGAGTTATCAGTGTTAGTAACTATTAGGTGATCGTGGTTGAAACCTTCCGCACTTATCCACTCTCTTTAACAAACCCGGATGTACTGCTAAAATTGAGTGCAACTGACATGAAAGTAGTCGAGGATCTTTTTTTTTCGTTTAGTCACGTGTTTCTAAATAATACAAAAATTCATGTTGCTGGAATAGTCGCCACCAAGAAATGCTCCATTTTCTTCGGGAAACTTCTTGACAAAATGTTTCCGTTATATTTCGAGCACAAGTATACAGTAGTTTGTGGAGAAATTGAACTTTCATTACTGTAGCAAATAAAAGAACTAAGTCAGGGCATCCGCACAGAATATCTAGCTTTTGATTGCCGATACAAATGCAATGCTTTTGTCGAATATTCGGCGAAAGTGCGTCTACAATGTGCTATTCAAAAAGCGATAAAAAATGACATCAATGATATGCAGATCTATAGCGTTCTAGGCATGATTGCATTGTAAGATCAAAAAAGTGATGTATGTTAGAAGTTGAAAAGGAGGTTTGCATCTAACTTTGCAAATGAAGTATTCAGCACTCTAAGACATGTTACAGTGCTTAAACTTCGTTCAGAATGAAGCAGAAACGTGTTGCTGCATTCACAGGTAATTAAAGTGATACGACGTCATAACAGGATAACTTTGTGAAGAGATCGTCGAAAAAAAAGAGATGCTTCTTAAGTTTGCAGATGTTCTTTGTTCTTGTAAATTTTGATTGATTGCATGACCTTTTAAATATTATCGATAATTCATAACCATTTTTTTTTTGCTGTGGCTGTTTAAAATAAATTATTATGATTAAGCTTTTGTGTGGCTGTTTAAATTAAATTTTATCATAATTAAGTAATCGTAATTCGCGAAACGACGCACCGTCAATAAATTCGAATTGGAATTTCCCAAATTTGCGTACAAGTTTGGACCTTGCAAATAATGTTAGAAGTGCATTATTTTACGTTGTGTTGGGTGCTGGTATTTTTTTTTCGTGGATTTTAAAGCGTTTTTCATGTGACAAGAATTACTGACAACAGTGGTCCACTCATCTTTTCAACCACCGCTAATATCATTTTTCCTTTCAATTTGCTTTTTAACTTTGTTTGCTTCTTAAGTAGCATGCATGGAGTGTTGCTGTTGCAACTTCTTTCTTTGTATGGTCAGAAGAAGATTCCGGTTTCTTTTTTTAAAAATTGTTTTCTGTGCTGGAAAATTTGTTCTCATCTTTAATATGCTATCCCACGAGCAAAGACAGCCTACAAATCAATATCCAACTATTATCCAACTATTCTTTCTGTGAGAGGATGGTCGGAAGCATGGGCAAAATGTCTTCTCGTTTTATGCCTGCACTGCTTCCGCAAAGAGTGACGAATTGTGAGAAACTTTAACTTTAGCATTGTTAGCAATAATGTGCTGTATAATAATATTGCTATCTACTCTCAGCAGCAAATCCATACATGCCATTGCGTCTTCAAATATTCATTTGGCCTTCCACTAGAACATTCATGTATTGTGTTTACCTCCACTGCAAAAAAACGAAACTTTCTCTTTGCTACGGGGAAACAATTTCGCTTCTAGGGAATTTGTGTTCGAGCTATGCATGCACTTTGGTGAAAAGCGAAGATAAATAAACGTTTTCGAAAGAAGTGCTAATTTTTTAAATGCTGTGTGCGTTTCAGTGTAGCTTGTTACGAGAAATGACTTGGACGTTGCTGAGTCGCAATAAGGCGTGTAACAAAGTAGAGTAGCAGTTTTAGGACATTTTCCTTTGATTCTCACTAATACAAACTCACTTTGCTATCAGTTTTTCATTGAACCTTTCATTTTAATAGCGCATCGGAAATAAGGGCGAAAACCATCTGCATCAATTCTGCCATCCTAACTGATTTGTGGGGATGATTGGCTACTGAGAATAAAAATGATAATTTGCGGACTGTTGTTCAGCAATTTAGAATGACCAAGAAAAGCGAATCCCAGTTGACTGCACTCTCTGCAATGGTCCATCAGAGGGGGAGGAAATTGAGCAAAATGAAGCAAGATAAAGATGAGCAGCAACAAAATGGAAGTAGTGCGCATTTTGTCAGAGCCGTTATCGAAACTCTCAAGATTTGAAGAATTGCGCCACGGAGAAATTTGAGCTGTGGCAGAATTCTGCAAATTTTCATTTGCCATTGCACTTTTTCCGAATCCGTTTCACATCAAATCTCACTTCAGAGGCTCTCTCTACGAAATAAATATTATTTCTACTTCGCTTACGTTTCCTGTTGTTCGTCTTCTGTTCCGCCCTGTGCTCCCTTTCTTTTCCATTTATTAAAAGTGAGCCATACATAAATACCACTCATCTCTTGTGCAAATCGCACTCAGCTGTTTGTATAAAAATTTCGCTCTCAACAGTCAGTTAACATTTACCTTTTTTTGCGTCAATACTAATACGTGTTATTCTTCATACTTCGTTTCGTTTGAGGTTTTTTTTATGGTGCCTGTTTTGCGAATTATTCGACAGCTCGAAAACGATGAGGTTGGAACTATTGGATCGATCGATCCCTTTATCCTCTGTTTAACGTTGGAAGTGCGATGAGCTTTTGTGCGATATAAGCACATATTCTTTAGAGCTCAGATCGTGACCAATCTAACGAAATCGCATCTCGCGATGCTTGCATTAGGACAATTGGAGAGAACGGTATGAATATAAAATAATCAGTTCGGGCAGAACAATCTGCCGGAACAAAGATTTTTCCGTTTACCATCTGTACTGTACGTGGTAAGCATGTTTGGATAAGGGTTTAGTTGGTGCGCTGTGATCTTAGGTAGTGGCACAGTCATTAGCCTTTTCAGCTGAGAGCGTCGCAGGGCTGTTTCTTCATTAGGTGAAGCTCTCATAGTTAACCGTCATAGTTGCACGACATGTGTTAGCTCACGGAAGAATGTACTGTTTGTTAGCTGAAAATTATTCCATCGGAGTGCTTTGTTGAAGCATGATGCGTTGCATAAGCGTCGTTGCTTTCGGGCACGTTAAGAAATCGTTAGGTCCGATGGACTGAGTTGATAAAGCGCATATGGTTGCGTTAATATTGTACTCTTTCCTAGTTGCTAATAGTTTTCACGAAATCATCTCGCTTCTTGATAGTTAACGAACTCTTTGTCAGCTAATTCAGTATGGAAAATTTCGATTTCACAAAAATCTAATGATTTTGGATGGCTTACTTTGCAATATTACCAGTAACGTATGTGAGGAGGAATTATTGTCAATTGTATGAGTGGCAATGATTTCCTGTTTGCTTGTACAATAAGAAATAACAACCGCATTTCGATCGTTAAATTGCTCAGAATTAAATGAAACGACAACTGCTGCTTGATTTAGCACTGTTTTTCTTCTGACTCTTTTTAAAAACATCAGTGGTGCTTACTGCCGCATGTGTGAACGATTTCTACAACCGTTAGTGCAACGGTCACAATTTAGCCAGCAGGTTAACGTGTTCAGTGGGATTTTCAGTCAGTGTTTTTCTTGACTATCAATCCATGTACCAAAGTCAGTGTTTTTATGTAATGCAATCAGCGGTTCTTTTCCGCTTACGAAGCCACAAGTTTCTTTTGAGCGCCTTGGCTAGATTAAGGGAAACCACGACACCTTATGTCTTCAGCTATTTTCGCCGCAGAACTGGCGTCAGAAGCTTGTCTTGTTCGTATGTGCTTTTGCAGTTTCGCAAAGTGTATAATGGCGATGTCTTGCTAGTGTTTGTGTTTGTATGTTCGCAAATGTGCCCGTCTGTTGGGAAGTTTCAGCTCGCGAACAACCGAAGATCTTTGGAAGGTATGATTTTCTGGCTACATCTCCAGCTTCAGTTCAGTCCATTGACACTGACGGAGCTGTACCCCTTGAAGACGCTCGAAAATTTGCATCCATCTTCCAATTGATAGAATCGCAGAGCAGAATCTCAGTAAAAGATTTATGCGAACGGTCAGATCACTCAAAACTTGAGTTTTGCCATTTGCGAGCCCTTTCTGAAACCGCCAGATTTGTAAGCGAGTCACCAAAATAATAAATACAAAGCAGCTAGTCATTGTGTCAGCCCCAACTGGCGCGCCCTCTCACTTGTTTCATTTGTTTTGTATGCGTGAGCGCTGTGCCTATTAGCCGAGCAATATTCGAGCAAAACTGAGACTGTTTTGGGATAATTAATTATGTTTATATCTCGCTAATTAATACCTTGCTAAATAGTGAATTCTTGCCGACATCTCATTAATTTTTGTTAACTCATTAGTATCTTAATAACCAGTGCCTCCCTAAACAATATTTTGCTGTTTACATCTTCCCAATTAATAAATGGCTAGTGAAATTGTTTTCAAGCATGTTTTATACGACTGCAAGGCGATGAATGCAATTAAGCCGTAAATAATTTACAAAACTTTTTTTCAGTGGCTTATTTACGGGTAAAGCGGAATAAACCACCCCTCGATCAAATAGAGAACCTATAAGAATAGGCGAACTTATGTTTTTTCCATCTTTGCTAGACATCGGACGGATTCATTGGGGAGATCATGTACACCAGAGCGTAATCCTTCGTGTACACCTGTGGCAGTAGTTGACACGTCGTTGACAGCAGCTACCCGTTCAGCCTGACTCTGTTTTATGTGCTTGCGCGACAGATTTTCATACGAAGAATTATGATGCTTATATTTTCGTATAAATAGTGCTGGGCGGGATTATTCACGGACCGTTAATTGTTTCAAAGACTTTTGCGCCGCCCGAATATTATTTTAGGAATATCGCTTTCTGTTGTTCGTCCTTTTTTGTTATACTCTCATGCGTTCGTTTAAGCGAGCACTGTCTTGCTTCAGAGTGTGCTGTCTAAATTTGGATTCAGTGCTGACTTTTCAATAATCTCGAATTTCCAACCAAAAATCTTACCAGAATGAGGACTTTTGTTATCGCCCTTACTATATTTTGGCAACGTATTCCCGAAATAATTACGAAATGGCGGTCATGTCGCGTTAATGGATTTGACATTCACAAATGCGCCACAAATAAAGTGTAGAGGAAATACGTGATCATTCTGATGCATAGGCATTGAACGTACCGTGTGGGTGAGTGCAGCTGTTTGTTCCTCATTGCAAAGCAGAACTTTTTTTTTCTTTTTATATGCTTTCGCCGTGGTGAACACGCAGTCCATCATTCTGCTCTTATCTATGTAAAGTATGCGTTAGTCCGTTTGTTAGATATTCTCAGCTGGTGAACCAGAAAAGATACCTTGGTGAAACTTAGCAGGTATAGTTTACGACATTGCGAAAGTTTTCATACCGTTTACACGCGAGGGTGCCACACAAAATTTGCATACCGTTTACACGCTTCTAGGTGAGTTATGGTACACAGGAAATGAAATGGCGAGCAAAGGCGACCGGAAAACAAAGCACGCCTGATAACATTTTTTGGCATCTATTTCTTGGCATCTGACTTGTGCTCATATGATGTAGAATGCTGCGAACAACAAATTGCATTGAACACAGCTCAGAATGAGAGCTCCTTTTTTTGAGAAATGGAAAATTTTTCGGGGAACGAATGTGGAAAGTATGTTACAAACAAGAGCGGAAGCAGCAGCAGCTTCGTCTCATGAACAGATGGCTAGACCACTTGCACTTCATAGTACCCTTTAAGAGTCTGTTTCTTAGCAGCTACTGGAGACATGCTTATGTATGATTCCTTCGTTTGGTTTTCAAGTTTGTATTTCTCCTTTTTGTCTGTCACTGCCAAAATCGCATATCATGAAAGCCCATCGAGCGCTCGGCGATTTGTTACGCTTTTTTTTCATTTTATTGCTAGCTGCGTGACCTGTTTGTCTCTGCAAAAGTTACTGCTCGACGTCTCACGAAATGCGCATCCGATGCTACTTGTAGTCATCGAGATGATCTTTCGTAGTGCATTTGGTTCCAAAAACTATTGCGCTGACGTGCACTTCGATGCTAACACTCGCAGCGCCAACGTCACAGCAACAAATACTTTTTAACTCAAATAGAAACTCATTCATTCCAGACTGTTTCTCAGATTTAGTATTGCGTAACTTATGTTCATCTTACAGCACTTCGTTTCGCAGCCTTCATCCGTTTTTATGTGAAAATCGCGCAGATACAACACAGTCTATTAGAAACCATTATAATGTCCAACATCGACCTCTTGCTTTCCTCGAATATTTTCTTGTGGATTCCTTTACGATATCTTAAAGAATTTGTAGTTTTCGTTTCGGTCTTTTTGGACGTTCTGAGCCTGAAAACGATAAGACACTCCTCGCAGCAAGCACACCTCTATCTAGGAGTTTGAATGCTCTGAAGAGTGATTGATTTTATAAAAACCTTTTCGCACACTAGTTTTTAGACTACAACTAGTGTGCGAACAGTTGTTGCTTTTGTGTTCCCTTTCGCTGCGTTTTTCTTAATGCAGGAGGCAATAAATTGCTGTGGTCCATCGTCTAAATCGAACGTATGCTGTAAAGATCCAATTGCTTACTTTTGCGATGCTTCAGAGTATTTTGTCAGCAACATTTTTGTCGCTAATAAATGATTTCTCTCCATCTTCAATTGACTGCTTCTCTTGCTCACTTCCCTCTGCCACAACAGATTTTATTGTCTCATCAAATCCCCTTTATTTGCATATGCTTGTTCCTATGTTCAAGCTGCTCTGACCGTATGTCTAGGTCCTTCCGTAATTCATACAACATGCCAAGGCACTCAAATATCCGTCAGCAGCGAGGGACTTATGATGCTTTCAAGTTTTTCGTTGATTCCCTCGGCCAACGAACTGACCGTTAATGCATTGACGTTTTCATTCATGCTATATACGGACTATACAAATCTTCGGCTCGAAATTTTTTAAAGTTCTCTTTCACAGATTTGCTACTACGAGAACGGCCTCTATTGAATATGATATCTTCGGCTCGAATTAGATGTTTCGGAAATGTTCGATTCATCGAAATTTAGCATTTTTGGCGCTCGCTTGTCCATATAGGTCCATATTCATGCCCGAACCGCAATTATATTTTCTGATTATTGTTTCAGTTCCGCAAAAGAATCGAAAGCCGAGAGCAAGGCGTTTATCATAAATGATCGACAAACAGCGGCTGTTTCGGCGACCGTATCTTTGGTCAGATCGAACAAGCTTTGTCCGCAAAAGGTAAACATCTTTGCTTTATTAACTTTCGTAAAAGAATTTTTTAGGTTTTATATATACTTTGCTGTTATGAAGGAAAAGTTGACTTCATGAAGGGTGTTGTTTCCTTGCTTCTACTGCGGACTAAACGCTAAATTAAGTGAAAGAAAACGC
>JPKZ01001125.1:258135-275334 GCA_000803305.1 Toxocara canis | reverse complement strand
AGGGAGGGAAGGAAAGGAAAGGAAAGGGTGCGAAGGATTGGAGTTTTGACGTTTTTCGTTTTAGATGGTGGCGGAATTGAACTTTAGACCTTTTTGATGATCTGTTTGTTTCCGTTCATTTTGCCGTGCAACTACAGAGCAACAAACCGATATCGAGCTGTAGCTGTGTTGTTAAAAAGAGCAAATAGACTGCCATAAGTGTACAGCAAAACTTCGAAAACATAATGCATAAGCTGTTGAGTATTCGTTAATTGACTCAATGAAAGGTCTTTATTCATGTGAACAAAGAAACTAGGCTTGGCAACGAGGATGTGCATAGCCGTGCCTCCTTCGCACATATTTCTCAGCCCTCTCCTTTGTGGTTCACCCATCATAGGCTTTCGGTTTGCTGCCGCCATTGAATTTTTATCTCAGAGTTGAAATCATTAAAGTCTTCAGCTAGAATTTGTCGCCTTTCAGAACGCGAAATGCTCGCAAGCAACGAGCAGTGCGGTGGCAACTTTTGCCACTCCCTCGCAGCCGGTCACGGTACAGAAGCCGATGTTTGCTAACTTCGCCTCCACTCTCACCTCACGACCCGTCCTCATCGTTCATCCTGCAAAGACGTCATTCTCACAAACCGCCATCCGCTCCTATAAGACGTTTTCGTTCGGCGAGCCTTCTTTAACGCTTGATAATAGCTCAGCGGTTGCTTCGGACTATATTGAGTCCGACCTGACCAACAAAACGGCGGAAAAACCAGAGTTGCAGTTAGAGTCGTCGACGCCGAATAGCGCAGTTTCCAGGGTTTCACATAGCAGTGGCGATTCCAAGGAATCCTCGTCTAATCGCCTTAGCAAAGGATTCCTCGATTTCACTCAGGGGAGCAGTGATCGGCTGCAAAGGTGGAAAAGCAAACTGCAAACTGGCCGACGACACAAAGACACAAGCGAACCGCCGCCTCTTATTAGGTGAGCCAGCCATTTCGACTCGGTTCCAGCGAAGCCATTTTCGTTTCCTTGCTTGCCTGTTACGTGCTTTGGCGAATTTGCATGCGCGAAGCGTGTGTCTGTTCGTATGTATGCACGTATTTATGTCTCTCTCTCTCTCTCTCTCTATCTGGTCGTTTCAGCTTAGGAGCTACTGCAACTCGAGTTACAAAATTTCGTATGTATATCTTACGTTCTGGTGCACCTCCTATACCAAACAACAAATGGGCTAGTCGATTCAAGGTGGAAGTTATGGATTTATCAATATGCAAACAAAAACTGCACTCACTTTGCAGCCGTTTGAATCGCCCATTGGAGATTGGTCGGGGCGCAAAAAAAACGGATTTTTAATATGAGCGGTCGGACCGATTAAAATGTCTTCGTTATTTGCGGGCAGTTAATGGGACTGGCTATTATGATGAATGGCTAGAATTGTCGCTTATTTTAAGAGCATTCCGACAGTTGGTCTAGGGAAATTGCCCGCAAAGTCCTTGAAGCTGCTCTTTGGGGCCGTTAGAGGTGAAATAACAAGCGGAGAGCGATCGTTTACAGCAGGGGTGGAATGCTGTAGCTTGTACTCAATTTGTTTGTTTAAAAAAGAAGACAATTAGGAACCGAAGTTACACTAATCTAAATTTCTTCTTATATTATGAGAATTTCTAACGTTTACGTAAACATAGATTCTGCCATGTATTTATAAATATAGGAACACAAACGCTGTTGCGACTGTCAATCGTGACGAGGGCAGGGGGGCTGGGGAAGTGCGATTGTCGGAAGTCGCAGGTCGATTTGAAGTTGACATCGGAGCTATGTTAAGAAATAAAGCCATATTCCGAGGAGTAAACAGCTAGCGAGAATGCCTACCAGAGGGTTTCCATAAAACATTCCGTAGCAATTCAGTTAGTCAGACCAGTTAGTCCCACTAACCTATGGATGACGAATGTGGCATAATGGTACGTTCGTATTTCAACTGAATCAACCTATCGTAGAGTTTTTTATAGGAACTTCCTTTTATGTCGACTTCGAACTGTCATCTAACCTCGCATAGAAATCTCGACGCTTTTGGCGTCCCGTATTGAAGGGAGGGGACCTATGTTAAAGGAGGATGGAGTTGTATCCGACGTTATCTGCTATTTCTTTTTTAACAACCTTTATGCTGCACAAAATGTGGTAATTTGGATGAATGCTTGGAGCGGTTTTATAGAGTAATTGTTGGGCACTACCCCTGGAAACGCATAACGTGTTTATCAGGTTCAGTCTATCCGCTTCTGTCATAATGCCTATCCTTTATCGAAGCGTTTCTTCAATGTTCCCTGTTCTCTCCATTCCAGGGCGCCAGAAATTTGGAAAACGTGGTTGAATCATAGCTGTGCGCTTAATACGCATGATTGCTTTAGGAAGGGAGCCAGTTTATGTGACTTTTGGCAAATATAGAATTCAAAATGCGCATTACGGAAACGCCGTGTCTGTGCATATGTGTTTTGCCCGTCTGGATGTCCATGCAGTCGTTCCGACTCAAGAACCACTAGAGTAACACTGACAAAATTTGGTAGCCACAATTTACGCAGGATTACTTAAGCGTAATTTCGAAACACTTCATCGGTCTTGAAAGACTTATACCAACTTAAATGAGGTTAAAATTTGCTTGCATTTCACCAGCGGTTCGGTTGCGAAGAATGAATTTTTAAGAATGATAAAGCACACATTGTGCCACATCATCCCTCTGGCCCGTATTCTTACTTCTTCAGGCCATTGCTCGGAAGCTGTCCGTCAGATTCGGCCTCCCAAATATTTTGTCAGGGTCGTGAGTTTCTTTCGACCAGGAGAAGAACAACACCGAACTGCGCGATTTGCGTTTCTTTGATCTGCATCATTAAATCTCAGTACTATATGCGTAGGTTTGAAAATTTGGTCGTTGATAAATTTACAAATGACCAGTGAGGTGACCATTTCGCTCGTTAAAAACCTGATGTGAGGGATGTTTTCGCGATGGATAGCATAAGAGAATGGCGTTATGCTCAGTTTGATGGAGGTTCGACAGACATGAAAAGAAAGGGCAGCGTTCATTTGCTGATCGTGAGCAACTTTCGAAACGTCTACATCCACCGATCTTCTTCAGCTCATTTGCATGTATTCGCTTTCTTTGCTGTCACTTGCGTGATACGCCTTTTCGTTGAGTAGCTGCGCCCATTTAGTCGTTTTTCTTGTTCGCGAAATCAGAGATCTACAAAAAGATGGTATTGTGCGGAATGAGTGCCATTCCTCGCTGAGCCGGACGAAGTGGATAGGGGAGGGGGAGAGACGGAGAATGTGTAGGGTGGAGCGAGAACACGTTTATATATTTTCCCTTTGTCGATGAGAAACAGGTTAGTTTTCTATGGAACTGTAACCAGTTCCATATATGAGCGGAGACAGCTGATATATCAGGGAATGCAGCTGATATATCGGGGAACGCAACTGATATATGAAGGAATACAAGTGATATATCAGGGAATGGAACTGATATATGAGGGAATGCAACTGATATATGAAGGAATGCAAGTGATATATCAGGAAAGCAACTGATATATCAGAGACTACAACTGATATATCAAAGAATGCAACTGATTCATCAGGAATTGCAGCTAATATATCGGGGAATGCAAAGGACTTTATTTGTATCTGACAGAAAGACAAATCTTAAGTCAACGCGTGCAGTTTATTCAACTGACCGTGTCTTTCTTGAATATTTATTTACAAATCACCACGGTTGGCGTAAAAGATGTTTTCCGCTGCCGTCGACTTTTGATCAGCAATGAAATACGCTTATCTCGCAAATTGTAAGCAGCCTTTGAGCGTGTGACTAGCTGCCGTCATACGCGCGTCTCGGTTTCTATCGGTTGTTTTATTCTATTTTTGAAGATGTGCAGAACTGATTTACCCGAATACGCTCTAGGCGTCACTAAAACGGACAAGCGCAGTATCGTTTGAAAATAGATTATGACATTATGTTTGTAACGCAGTGATCATCTACTTTGATATTGATCTTGCTGCGCTTGTACACAACTTCAAATGTGGTCATGGTCGTATAGTGTACAAAGCCGCCCAACAGTTCATTCGTGGTAAGTCTCGAATTCTGTCTTCTCAGTTTCCAACATTTCAGCACGCAAGGGAGGGAGAGGGGTGAGAGGCTTAAGTTCAAGGGAACACTGAATCAGAGGAAGAAACTTTTGCGATTTGGTGTCTGTATAGGAAAAGGAAATCAATACTAGGAAAACGGAATACAAAGAGAGTTTCTGTGAACTAACATCCAATGATGGGAATAAATTTCACTGGGCGATTAAATTCGAGGAAGGGATTTCTTCCCTCTCCAGGTGGATGAACTGATATGGACTGATTTTATGGGTACGGTGCATTGCAACATTGACTTGTTAGGATCGGGTCGCAGTTGGAGGAGGACATAGGAAAATTTCAGTCTGAAAAGTCATCAGTGTAGCTAATGTTCTTAACGCGCTTACAGCTTTCATTTCTTAAATCAAAACTGAGCTTAATGCTTACATTCGAGAGATAGCTTTAATTTTCTTTTATCGTTCTCCTACCGAACAATTTTCACATTTGGTTTTCTACAGTTTTTTGCTCTCGTTTAATTAGCAAATATCGGGTCAAGTCATAATTTCATGCAACCTATATTTCGCATTAGATATCTAAAGTAAAATGTGGTATGTAAATGGTAAATCATAAAGCTGCCAAAATTATTGGTCGGACTATCATATAGACACTGTTGAATGCAAGGTAAGGCAGTAAATAGGCCTAAAGCTATCTATACCTATTTGCTTTTGCTGCCATTTCAACGACGAAACTTTTGACGTGTTGTTTTATAGGTGTGCATGCGAATACGGTCCTTATAACCGCTACCTGAAAACGCCTAAAACATGACCATCGTATCGGTCAGTTCATCGGGTCATCGTTGTTAAGATGTGGCGTAATTTTGCAAATGTATACGTTAAATTTAAAATAAAAATAACCATGCTAACAGAAGAGGATCACGGAAAAACGCGATACTGAATGTGATATTTCACGTTTCGTTAGTAAGCGCTCAACGAGGAGAGCGTTTGTGATGGTCGCCGAAGTTAAGAGGCATTCTTTGCGAGTACAACACCATTGCTGTGCGATAAACGCGATCGATTTTAGTCCATTTGCTCATTCCACTTGAATTTGAGCCAATTTTCTGCTTGGGAAATGAACGTTGCCTTCAGCAGAGATGTGACATCGACCCGTTTTGCCGTCATACGCATTCGTTCGGTCGGTCGCAGTACGCCGATACGTTTTCTGGCATTGCAACTCAGCGCTCGTTTGAATTGTAAAAAAGTTTTTGTGATTTGCTGGCTGCACTTCTTCTGAGCACTCTTTTAGAGAACTAACCGAAAATCGAATTAAAGTTTGCACTCACGAAATTGTTTACAGTTCGTTAGACTGTTTATATTGTAAATTCGATGAAATCTTTTCTTTTCATTTTTATTTAACTTGTCGGGCATAGTAAAACTCATGTTTAAGTTAGGCAGAGTAAATGCATCTTCCTTTCGAACATTAGTGTCTTCAGCAATAGCACCTAGGAAATAAATAAATACCCACGTGTAGCATCAAATTCACAGCCCTACATTACTATATTCTTCCCCCGCCATCTCTCAAGTTCAGCTCCTCACTCTGAAGTTCGCATAAGCCCTCCTCAAACTCATTTCGTGCTCCTCCTGATTCTACACTTCGACGTTATACAGTTATTTGCCAAAGTAATGAAGTAAGGTGTTGTGAACAGTTTCTAAGAGGCGCAGTATGTGATGGTCTCGACGATAAGGTAACGAAGCAAAAGGCCAGTTTCGGTGGAAGCGGGTCTGTGTTGTTCACAAAACGATTCTGAGCGAATCCCACTTTGCATACCTACAAGTTCTGCGCGATTTCGAATTATTGATACGCCCTCGTTCTGCTGCTTGTTTTTTTTCGGTGTGGTGAAAGCTGGATCTCGAAAACTTTACTTTTCCATCCGTCGGTTCCCTAAGCCTTGACTACTGCCTCTTTGCCCTTCGCTCCGTAACTGCTGTTGCTGTAACAGTTATTCCATCTCAACGCTATCCCGTTATTTCTGATGCTGCCGAGATGCATCCAATAAAGGCACGAATTTACCCCATCCTTCTCTCTAGCAACTGTCATGAAAGGTGTCTCTCTGTTTACAGAGAGACACCTTTCATGACAGTTGATTCTCTTCATGGATTCCATTATTTTGATTCTCTTCATGGATTCCCGAAAATAATCTGGTCACCAGCTGAACTATCGATCGATTACGGTTCCATCAAGACCGCTATCTTCAATATTCCACAAATATATGTAACAAAATATGTTAATTGTTCCCTCGTCGTTTCTCTTTCCCCAGTGACGTGTGCATTCCACGTTAGATGATGGTGCACGTGGTTGCTTGTTGACAATGCTACGTGCTATGCTCACATTAACTATGATATTACTCTCAATACTGAATGCTTGTCTGTTTTTCGTCGTTGGCCTTCATTGTAGTGCATTTCGTTTATGGAATCTACTTGCCAATGGCAAATTGGTTCTAATTTCATCTTCAGATTACTGAGCACTGAATTTGTTTCAGGAATATGCCTGCTGTTCAAGAACCGTCGGGTCACTCTTCGGACGCTGAAATCGTTCTCGACTGGACTCACAGCAAATTCGTTCCGCTTCATCCTGTGAGTGTGTTTTCTATGAGATCATATGGGAAATCAGCTGCGATGCTTTTTCTTTGGCTGCGAAGGTCCGTTGTGGTTACAGTGGAGATAGGCTGCTTGTATACGTGTTTTTGAAGCCAAAACACGGCGGGTTTGTACAACCATAGCATAAAAGATTTTATCTGTACGGGCTACATGGTGTGGCAAACATCCACATTACATTTTGAATATGAACCGCTTAGTTGTATAATAACATTAAGCATGAAAACCGGTTTCGCCGCTCTGCTGAAATCTATAATTCTTGAAGTTTGCATATTTTCAATTGTGAGCATCGCTAACTGGTGCCCCCTCCGCTTTGCTCATAGGCTCGCGCTGAAAAAGTATTCTGGGCTGCGAAGCGCTCACAGACTCGCAGAAATCTGGAACAGATTGTGCCAAAGTTAAGGGTTTATATGTTATGATATTTGTGATTCCCTCGAGAAATACATCCAGATTTGTGATGGGGTGAAGATTTCACATACTGACTGCTACCATTTGACCATTGACAAATTCGCTAAATGGATGAATGAGACCCTTGGGGGGTATACTAATGACGCAGAAACTCCGTTCTCTATTTGTTCTCTATTTGTCGTTTCTGAATCTCAGCTATGGTGATGTCAGTTTGGATCTCATCAGTTTTATTGTTAACGAACGTTTTCTTGCTCGCAGTTCTCTTCCTTCTTTGAATTTGCATTTCATTTTTTTCCAACATCGAAAAGAATTATTTCCATGAATCATTCGTACCTATTCAACTGGGATATCTTTTGTTCATTGTCGATTCTAATTTCTCGAATTTTGCATGGAAAGCATTCATAATTCTGGGATGATCTGTTAGTCTGATCGGGAGTATGAGCTTTGTTTTCTGAACAAAAAAGAATATGAGCAGCTTCGAAACACATGTACACACATTAAAACGTTACACTTTCAGCGTTTTATGTCATGTGAGATATTGAGTGAGGTGAATTAGGTTGGTTCCGTAAAGAGAATTAGAAAACATTCTACTACGCAAAATCTTAGGACCTATAGAATAGCAGACGATGCATCACAGTTTGTCAGTCCTGAAGATCCTTTACAATTTTACGATTTTAAGCTATCAGTTGAAATTGATTTGTTTATGGAATAACTGATAACAGGCATGATTCGCTGAATTGAAGCGAACGCATCTAGCTCTGCGGAAGAGAAAGCTGTTCATATTTTCATATCAACCTTCAGCTCCTTCATCAATCGTTAGACCATCATATCAAACTTAGTAGACGTGATTGCCTTTTGCATTATTTCATACATCCGAATAGTTTTTGAAGCTTGTCAGATCATCCAGATTCTGTCCACCATAATTGGTCTTTACCCGCGGTCTGCAGTTTTTTGATTCCTCGCTTTAATTACCACTTCATTTTTCGTCCGGCAAAATAAAATTCTCATGCAAGAAATCGTATTTTCTGCAGTCAGTGTCTGAAAGATTCGACGCAAGCAACAAGTCGACGTTTGTGACGCAGATCATGCGTCCGCGTGTGTTGCATCCAGCGGTTTCAGCGACCGACATCCTGCGGACTACCGACGCAGACAAAGAGTTCGTTTCTTTGCGATTTCAGTTTTGCTTTCCATGACTTTTTGATTGAATCACGTGTTTACTGGAATTTTAAGCACATTAGAAGTGCAACCATTAGGAATTGGTTTTTTAGGATGTGAAAATTTCGCCTGAATTCCTCGTTAGTTCGTTTTTCCCGCTTTGTGATTTCCTTTCCATTCCTGATTTTTCATCTTTCTTTCTTGACTGCATTGCCAATGAAACCGTCAATGGCAAGAATATTAGCGCATTACTTTTACCCTTGTATGCTTTATCAAAAATTCTGTGGCACAGCTTTAACTAATTTCTTAACTGTTGCAAATAGGGCTTATTTTTCTTCTTAACATTATTTTGTAAACAGTTTTTATTTTGCTACCTGTGTCAATGCAATGAACAGCAACAAACAATAGTGCAAACAGGTTCCACAAACATAACGATGTCAGCAACTACGAAACGCGCGAGAAATTCAGAAGCCGGCATTTTGCGAACACCAGCAAGTCATTTAAACACCATTTGCGAACACCAGTTACCCGTGTTTTCCAGTTACTTAATAAATTATCGTCAATCGCGTTAAAAGTATGATACGTTTAATTTCTACTACAGATGGCCTGCTTGCATCAGAAAGCCTTTTAAGTTACGATTATGCGGGCGACTTTTGACTTTTCCGCGCACTTTTTAGTTGCCAGCATCCCTGCTCGTCCTACAAAGCATGAGTGGACCTTTTGAAAGGAAACCTTGAAGTGGCCGTAACAGTACTGGAGTTCATCACCTTCATGCCATAGTCTGTCTCATGCATCTAATAATTTTCTATGTATTTCTAGCTTTTCGCGATCTGTTTACGAGAAAAAAGGATACGTAGAACAAAAAAATTTTTGCGTCTGCTTTTTTCGCCATTAAGTTTAGCGCAAAACTGCTTGAACAGCTTAAAAACAGTGCTGAGTGTTCGTTTCATACTGTCAAAACAAAATCCACAATATTCGTGGTGAAAAGCTCGCTGTGTTGATGTTATCGTACTTGCTCGTTGTTGACTGCCGATTACGCTTAAAGGCTTCTTCAGAACTGTTGCAGCTATACGCCAGTAATCCATGTATTCTCAGTTCTTCGCCAGATGCGATAAAATAAAGAATGCGATATTTGCGCAACTTTTGAAATGCATCAAGAAGAACAACGGCACTGAAGCTCTATGAATTTGAATGCATTGCAGCTAATCTGGTAATTTGTTGTGGTGGAGCGATCATGAAATGAGTGTCGCGGAATGTCGTTCATTATGTGATAGTGGCATCTGCGTTCAGCTTTTATTGCCATATGATCATGTGTCTTCCGCATGCACTTATCCGCCCTGTTGTGTTCCACGTAGTGTTACATTAATGCTTTCCAAGACTGTTTGAAAGGCTTCACTTTCGACATCTTTCAGTTGCTCTTGTTCTATCTTTGTAAGTTTTCGAGGTTAACAGTGCTGCCATAAATTTAATTTCATCGGTCATTTATCAGTTGTTTATCATTACTTATCATTTACCCGTTTAAGCGCTCATTGACTGCGACGCCATTAACGGCGCCTCATCGTCTGTTCGTTTGTTGCTGTTCTTCATTGCGCATGTACGTCAACGAAAAAGACGCTATAATTCGCTTTCTTAGCACTGACAAAAATCTTGATTTTTTTAGTTAGCCCATACCTTTTCGCTACAAATTGGTTTTGTTTTTTTTGCAGATGAAGCAAAATGTTCTGAACAAAAGAGCGTATTGTTTCCAAGATGCAGTCAATTATCATCTACAATAAAAAATTATTTAAAGTTTTGTGCTTAATTTCCATTATGGCAGTACTCATCGTTCCACGAATCCGAACTTCTCTGTTTTCATTTTTTGCTTCGAGATAGGAAAGTTTTCAATAAGGAGATGAATCAAAAATCCGTTCACGAGTTCTTCATATAAAGTACGAACGGAAATTAGTTCTTTTATCGCGATGGGATGGTTGTTCTTTTGATTGCTGGTTATATCAGCAAAATATATGTACAGAATGCATGTTTCATTCTATGTCGACCAATTAGAAGAAATAATCCCGTTGAGCATTATTGGTGTCCAGAAATCGTGACTGCAAATATCTAGTGTTATGCATGAGCTGTTGTATCGCATCGTGTTTGCATGCTGCTGTTCCATTGAGCGCCGTCTGGCTCGTTGCGAAAACATGAACACGCTTGCATACTTAAAAGCACTTTGTCTTCACGAGTATCTCTTTCTCTCTCTAAGTATATGTAAACATTAGCTTACACAGAAGGGGAAGAGACGGCTATCACCCCCCTCAAATATTCAATGCTGGGGCAGTCAGAATTTTTATGGCTACTGTGCACTATGACCAGGACGCTAGCTTACACAGAAGGGGAAGAGACGGCTATCACCCCCCTCAAATATTCAATGCTGGGGCAGTCAGAATTTTTATGGCTACTGTGCACTATGACCAGGACGCCGTCTGCTTGTCGAAATTAACGACGGAAGCGTTCGAATTGTTTGCTTTGATTTTTTGATACAGTTCAAATAATTCAAGGACCAGAATTTGAAATTTTTCACTTTTGACATCTAAGGAAAAATCTATTTTCGGAGTTTCTACATATGCCGTGTATGTAGGGAACATATGTGCATGCAGTGTGTACGAGCGGTACAGCTAGCATTCTTTGATATCGTTTGGGTGAGACGGCTATGGCGCATAAATTTTCAAATTCCTTTCTTTTTTTTTTGAAAATCATGCGCGTTCTCTTGCTCGAAATATTTTAACTGTAAAATTGAGAACCATGGGATAAATGATATGCTTCTCAAAAAAAAGTTTACGTTCAGGTAGTGAGTATCGACTTCCATTGGCTACAGTATCTGATACGACTGCATTTGCATGTATTTGAATATGGACATAGCTATTTATCCATATACAGGCATGCGTGTATGTGTAGGCATTGAGGGTGCGAATTTGATAATATTACTTCCTTGGGCGCTTCAGCAAATCATCAGATTGCTTCAGCCCGTGCAAAGTTTTCTTCAGAATGCGGCAGTGGACTTTATGAGGTTAACTGTTCGGAAGAGATGTACGAATTAATAATCGGGAGGGGGAACAGTTTCTAACCTTATTCGAATATAAGGCTGCGTTTCTTATAGAGTGAATAGAGCCGAATCTGGATAAGTATTCAACAAACAAATACTCAATAAGTATTCAGTAGGTGATATAACAAGTATTCAGTGAAAACCGTTACCTCCATTGTGATATTTTCGCAGTATTTATAACACTTTTAGCGTTCTGTGCATATGCACGATTTTTCATCTTGTCCATTTCAGCAAACCTAAAAACTTATATTGTTCTATGTTGTTTTGGAGTAGTTTCTATGTTTTCTCTTTGTATGACAATAACAATAACGTTTCGTCAATTTCTTTTAGTGTCTGCAATGTTCTGTTTGACAACTACCCAGTCAGTTCAAAAGCGTTCATTTCACAGTTATAATTCATTAGCATTATAATTCATTATAATTCATTATGATTCAAAAGCATTCACAGTTATTCAAAAGCGGATTCATTAACCGCACCGGTCAGTGCTGCCTTTTGTGTGTTCATCGTTCCCGTAATGGTGCAGAACCGTTTTTGCGTGACGCCATTTCCTGACGGCGTTCCAACAAATATAAGGAACACTCCCATCGAACAAAAAGCTTTGCGTGGGAATCTTTCTCCTTTGACAAATAGCTTTCCGATTCTTTTTTTTCTAGTAGAGGACCGCCTTGGCCCAAGCACTTTTCGATATGGGTAGTATTCCAGCGAAACGCCTTTCAATTTTTCGCTCGCAGTTGCCGTCTGCAGTTTCTTTCTCAAGTCGTTTTCGGAAGCCGAAAGTTAATATCGACAAGACACTATTCCGGAATCGACAATTCTTCACCTTCCATATCTCGATGTTTGCCGCAAAATTTTAGTGTATTGTTGAATGGAGTTGAATGCGACGTGCATTTGTTAGTGTAAACCACGTTTTCTTATTGTGAATAAGATATACCACATTCACGCAGAAATGTTCAGAGGGGAAGGAGTGATAACACTTAGGCACTTCGGACATTTGCGCTTCAGGAGAATGCTTTTGCTTGTTTTCGGGTGCAGCGTAGCTGAGTATGCATCTGTGCATCTGTGTGGCAGATTGTGTGGAGCGGATTAAAGTCGAGACGAGATGTGTTCCGCGTGTATATAAGACATCGTTAGCAGCTGTGCTGTCATCCGACTGGACATTGTCCATCATACAGCGCATGCAGAGATCCATTTGGCCGCAGTCCTTGATTAGTTCTTATGTGTGCGTGTGTGTTGTGCTAAAGGGTGCTTGACAAGTTGCACCGTTTTGTTTTTCTCAAAACTGAATTTTTTTGACGAGTCGCTCGCCTTTAATTTTCATTCTTTATTCTTTACTGGACGTCACTCGGCTAATACAGCTAGTGCAGACGATCTTCACGCATAAGAATATCAAAGATAATCAGTCACCTAGAAAGTATGCTTCTGAGGGACTCAGTTGTTATTAGCCGTAAAATTTTTTTATTATTCGAAAATTTCCACTCTTTATTGTAAAAATATCGAATTGAGAAATTTGAAATAGTACTCCATTTTGCCCTGTCCTTCCCCACCCTTCCCTCTCCCAGCCATTCGTTTTCCCATCCCTTTGGTAGTTACGGGTATATCATTAGTCTTTATGTGATTGAAATTGTTTGATGTTTCAGTCAACCTAGATGGAGAAGTTATAAGTTTGTAATTCTCTTTGGTCGTTCTGCTTGATGAATCAAAGCTTTTCTATGCAGATGATCATTTTTGCTTTTGCCGTTATGATTTTGCGCTATTTTGAAAATACCTTGAACTACAAAAAGAAAAAGTTTAAAATTATGTCATCGTTGAAAAGCTCTTTAGAGGCAGATTTACACCATCAGCGATTGTTTGAAAGTTTTTCAGCACATCGACAAATACAGGAAGTAGGCAAACGAAAGCTGCTAAATTGGCTTCAAAAATCAACTTTATTCGCAACGGTAAACGAAGATCACACGCATTGCAGTAACACATACGTAGTGCAAGCAAATCATTTCATACAGATTTAGATTCTCGAAAGGTCATACGAAGTATTAAGTGCTAACTCGAAAAACACTACGGCACTGTAACGATTCAGTCGAATTTTGTTTCACAGTTGAATTGTTCATTACGAATTTGCGCTCTTAAGTCTTTGAACGTTCATTATATCGAAAAGAAACACATAAATAGTGAAAGTTTTGTTTGTGCCTAAACTCTTGAGCAAATCGTTCTCTCAACTCTGAACATATCAAATTATGGTGAGTTTACGAATAGAATTTGATGGGGTTATATTAGTGTTATTATGCGCCCACCTTCCTCTAATCGTCTTTGTAAAATCCATTCTCTTCTGCCCTCAAAAGAAGCGTTCCGGCGTTTTGTACGCTGCGAAAATACGTTGTTTGTATAGTGATGCGAATAAAAAGAACGGTGAGATTGCTCGTTCCGCCAATTTAGGTCACTGCGACATTTCCACTTACTCACCTTTATTTATTTATCAGAATTCCATCTCTTTTTTAAAAATCGTTATCCATCTCCCTTCTTCTCATATCTCCTCCGAAATGTTCTTGTGAAGTGCTAAACCTTACAGATTGATGCTCAAGGCACATTACTTCCTCACAGTGCCTCGTCTCCGCATGGTTTGGTTTACCGTTAACCGTTGAATTCGTCTCTTCTTTTTTTATTAGTTTCACTTTCTCGTTCTGGAGACAGCTGTTCCTCTCCTCTCATCGAATTTCGGCGCTCATCTCCGATTCAATGCTCTTTTTGAACACATAGCTTCATACAAGTCTTCAATTTCGTTCACTGTCGAACTCACCCATCCACCATGTTTTTTTCGCGACACCACTTCGCCAATCTTTTCTCCCTCCCTCACTCTTAGCTCCTTCTTCCCTCCCAGTTGAGTTCCGATCTTCGCAAGTTGGAATGCCACCGATTTGAGGGTTTGCGCATTGAAGGATGATATTACGACATCTGATTATAACGAAAAACGGTAGTCAAAAGCATCCCAATTACCTTTCAACCCTCTACTTTTTGCGGATGTTTAAAAGTCTTAATGTTATGTCCGCGTTAGGTGAGCGTTTCGCACGCATTTAACCAGTTTTTTTGCCCCATCCATCATATGTGGCAGACAATTTATAGGACTCATCGCACTTCAGAGAAGCAAACATAAAAGACGAGTTGGAAGGAAAAGTGTTGAAGTTACGAATCGTCGGCAGTGGTACATCACCTTGGTTTTTTTAGCAAGCAGATTTCAGTTCTGTTCCACTCGAGCATTTTCACTCAAAACGCTCTTCAGCACGCGTTATTATTATAATTAAGCGCCTCGTCTTCCACTATAAAACGGATGATGCTGGTGAGAGAGCCACATCGTTTGTTGGCTCTTGATAGTCGTGTAGTGCAGATGTTGCTCATCTCAGCAGGCGGGCGGCGCGCACTTATGCAAGCAGTCGGTCATTTATCGTTGATCACGGCGCCTTAATATTCCGTCGACTTGCGCCAGTGTTGAGGGGGCCTACGATGCAGCCGAATGTGTGTTAGTTTTAGTTAACAGTTAGCCAACAATCGCCTGTAACAGCTAATTGTCCGAAACGCTCGCTGAGGGCTCCAGGCAGATTACAGCTGGTACTCGAGTTACGATAGAGATCCGTTATACAGCTAGTACTCGAGTTACGATAGAGGTCCGTTATACAGCTAGTACTCGAGTTACGATAGAGATCCGTTATGACGACCCCATCATAACTTGAAAATATCGTGATCCGGAAACTGGTCTAACCTCCCCACGAGTCATAGAATGTTGATCAGTATGGAGTAATACTGTGTACTTGCATCTCACAGTGCGAGAGATGATTATATCCCGGCATCGTTCCCGACGTATCGTGCCGCATACGATGTTCCCAACATATAGTACCGCGTGAAATTTAAAATTTTTTTTTAAACGATTTTGCCCTACTAGTATCGTCATCATAAGTTTGAGTTTTCGTACCTCGAACCATCCTAACTCGGGGGAACATCTGTATGTGACTTCTAGCCGAGATTGCAATCTGTTCGAAAAATGAAAAAAAAAATGTACGGAACGAGAAGGAAAAGAGGGGAAAAAACGAATCAAAAAGAAAAAGAGTTCGCAATCAGTTTTTATGCCATAACTAGTTGATTTTTTGGAAAAAAACCATTTTGTTCCAACGAGCTTTGTTGGATAAGCAAAATGATTAGCGGTTGGGTTATAACGAGTGATGGATGTGAGTTGTAGAGTGATGCGGGAAAGAAAACGCGTGACGTGTGCAGCTCGTTTTGCAATTGACAGTGCATTAATTAATTGGTTGATTGTATATGCGTGGCACGTTTGCTGAGCAGCTTGACCACAAAGCAAGCATATCGCTTGCCAGAAATGAACCATGTGTTACGTTCGTATGCGCCGATTAACCGTTCCTTGGCCAAGAGAAGCTCCATAAGTTTTTTTCGCGCTAACCCCATCTCTGTGCCGCAGTTGGATTGCTCCTGAGGCCTTCCACCGGTCAAAAACTGCTTCCATTTTACTGTGGGAAGCCCATTTCTGAACTTTGCATATATTGTTGAATGGATTTTTGCAAGTGCTATAGGACGGTGTGCATCCTGTTCCATTCGCGACTGACGGCTGTATTTCCTCGACTGGCTTTCACGTAGAAAAGCTGCGTGCTATGGTGGGAAACAACGTGAGAAACGGCAGTGTTAATATGGCTTTTTACTGCACATTGTAATAGTGGCCGATGGTCGCTGTGGTTTCCCCATGAATTCTTTGGTGAGATTCGTCCGATTGGTGATTCATTCATATTTCTGTCAGTGCGCAGCGTAAAAATTTTTTACCAATCGATGACTGTGACAAAATTAAATGTTTCTGTGAAGAAGCGCAGAAGCTTTTATGTGAAGGAAGCAAAACAGAGAAATTTTAGATGAAGTAAGATGAATAGTAAAGTTTTGTGCTTAAGATTTCCGTTCATTCTCAAGCATCAGTTTTCGTTTGTTGCTTGTTATAGAAGGAGTGAACATATCTCTTCCCTATTAACGGAAGCAAACAATTAGTGCAAAACGTACGCCCTAAAGTTGCGTTTATGCTGTGTTTTTTTTGTTTTTTGCGTTGTTGTTCACATCGTTGATTGCCCTATATATCGTTGAATAACTTCACTGCATAGTGCTTTAACCGTTTGCGATTAAAACAACTTAACATCTTTGCTAATTTGAAAATGAATGAGAACGTTTTGATAACGTTTCGAGAGATTCTTTTTTTTTTTTCAGAATTTCAGTTACCGTTCTTATGATTCTTCTAATCGATCAAATTGTGGAGCAATGCAGAGAGTGTAGAAAACGAAAGCTTCGATTGACTGTTATAGGCGCATAACGAATCCCATAGGTGTGTGACTGTGGCTTATATGGATCGTCGTTGTTTACTAACGTATACGGTACTTTGTGTCTGTGTAAACTTGGCATATGGTGGCTATACATAAATATTCTCATCTTTTTTTCCTCCTCTATTTGTTCTTGTTCTTTTCTGGATTCAGTTTCCTATTTAGAATTATAATTTCAAAGTTTATTTAAGTTCATTTCCATCATTTCATGTTTTCTTCCTAGTAATTTCCTATGTGCTGGCAAAGCAAATAGCTAATCTCAGCATGCCCGTTTTTATCTTTTTTTTAGGCATGAACGAAATGCAGAAATGCTCTTCGGTGGGATGCAATCCAAACGATGAGTTTTAATTGTATTGAGTTGCCCATTTTGTTGCCGTCCGATTGATTGCACGAATGACCGTAAATCTAGCTTGCAAAAAAACCGAGATTTTATGGAACGATAGAAGTGGAATGTGCATACGGACGGTAAAGGTGAAATGTGAGAGAACGGT